>APFE031220533.1:0-23527 GCA_000404065.3 Pinus taeda
TTTTGAAAACTTGGCATTTTTGGAAAGGGCATGCAAAGAGAAAAATTACCAATACTTGGGAGAAGCCTGATTTTGAGATTTGAGCCTCCAAAATCTCAAAATACATCAAAAAAATGACTTTCTGCCCACTTTTTGAGTTGCAGAAAGTGACCTTGGGAGAAATGGTTTTTGAGGGGGAAAACAACTCCAAATTCAGAAATTCCACTTGGGATGGAAAGTAGACAGACCAAGCTTTCCAATGAGCCATCGTGCACCTGATTTGGACCAGTGGAACCCACTTAAAAGTTGCTGCAAAGGTGCGCAGAAGTGAGAGCCAGGGGGTGCGGATGTGAGAGCTAACTTTGCCAAAATTGACTTTTTTGGGTCAAAAAACTCTGTTTTGACTATGGTTGACCATTTTTACTTGTAGATGATGGATGAATGTAATATTTTCATGGCACATTGATAGATTTTATCTCTCTTTACCCTTCTAGAAGCTTCCTTGATGTAAAAAGTGAATAATTAATGCATGAATCAGTTAGCTAAGTAATAGAGGCAAGTTGTTGAGCTGCTTATTATCTAGTGCTTAGTTTGGAATTAGTTCAAACTGCTCCTAGAAGGATGAGCTCGACCCCTAGAGGCAAGGGAAGATGTTAGCTTGCCTATATTATGTGTTTTCTTAGTCATTTTGAGAGGTTGGAAGGTTGGACTCTTGAGGGAGAAAGTGTTCATTGTATATTGTACATCTATCTTTGCAATTTCAAGAGGAAGAAGGCCAGGGTTTTGCAGACATCCTTGTGGATTCTTGTGGATTGTTGTGTTGATGGTGTGTTCTCTACATGTTCTTGTAAGTTTGTTTATGTATTCCACATCTCTCTTTTGCTTCTATTTTGGACAGATGAAGTGGTAAAGTTTGAAATCATGCTTTGACATGCTCAGCTTTTTTAGTTTGTTCAAAATTTATGTTTTCTACTGTCTAGAGAGGATTCTAATGGTTGTTTGCCCTCTTTAGCTCCTTCTCTATCATCCCTGATCATCCATCTCAGATTAAGGCATCAGCGCTCACTCCTACCTTGCCCCAAAGATCCCCCTGCAAAAAACTGTGCTCAATCCCCGCACCCTGAATTGCACTCCCTCCAATTGCCACCAAAAACCCAAAAATCTTTAAATCAACCCCCCTTATCAATTTACTAGCCTAATATCTTTGATCCTAATTGGTCAGCTTATCATATTGAAAGATCTACCGAATCTGACCCGAGAGAGCCTTCTCATACCTCGTAGGGCTAGCTACGAGGTGAAATGGTTTGATGTAGCCTTGAGAGTTTGTCTATCTCAGCCTAGGTGAATTCCAAGCGCTAACAAGACCTTCATTATTCCAGGCATCGACAAGCATATCAATATACATAACAACAAGAGAGTAGCACTTCTCCTTTAGATTCTCCAGAGTGCCATAATAGGAACCCAAGGTAGCCACTCTTCCACTCTAGGAGTACTGCATATCATTTTAGGACATCATTGCTCCTCTTCAGTAGTCTTCCTACCCTAAAAGTGTTTGTTCCAGCTTCTTATGCATCATGTACAGGTCCAGTCGTAGTGAATAAAATTTCTTAAGAGCACCAACCTTTTCATGAGCAGATTCCCAAAGATGAACAAATTGGGCTTCAAACAAATAGGAACATGCTTGCTTCCATACATAAGAAAATATGGATAACAATGATTTTTGAGTTGTACAAAAAATGGAGAAGCAATAATTGTTTTATCATTATCCATATTAAGTTTAACCTCTCATTGCTATTATAAGGTTTAATACTGCAATGATTATGCTCTAATATGTCTGATTTTGAGTCTGAGCCAATAAAGAAAAATGCTCAAATGTAACTATGTGCTCCTTCAACAATCATGATGTCATGGTGACTTGGGAGCTCCACAAGCAATTTGTGAATTACCAACCATTACATTAACCCATTTGCAACTTCTCTCAGTAATTCTTTCCTTGCATCTCTATTAGATACTTAATAGATATTTTAACATGGGATAATGTCTAAAACACAAGGAGAACATCAAGGTCTACAATGGAATTTATTGTGAGTATTAAAATGTTTACATATTTGTTTTCAGATATTCTAATATGATCCCACTGCAGCAAAGTGAGGTACAAATGTTGGAGAATTTCTAAAACAAAAAATACTTGTGCCATTTTGACTTCTTTTGAAGTTGAAAATTCTTCATAGAAAGACGAATTTCTCTATCTCATAGTTGTTTAAACATTGGGACATAAACAGAAAATGATCTCTAAAACACTAAAGCATGGCACCAATATTTACTGGTCCATTTCAAATTGACATTGAAAAAAATAACGTATTACCTTTTAGTACTTGGCAAAACTAACCCATAGAACTTGCTAGAATCCCTACAAACATATGATAAAATATTCAACATCAGATTTATCGACATCAATCACGCCAACAAGAGGTATCTGTTTTTTTTTTTCAAATTTCCATTCCAAATTGTGCAATGTATCCATCCTTTTTCATTCACTTCTTAGCCTCTAACTTTGAACTTTGTTTTCTATTTCATTAGTGTATCCATTCTTTTTCTACCTTTTCTTATTGTGCCAGAAAAGTTTTTTATTGTTTCAGTAATTTGTCCATTCTTTTTGTTTACTAATTGAGCAATGTTTGATATTGTGGGACCCTTTATCACTGTTGAGGGCAATATCACATTCACTAGGAATTAAAACAACCTCTCTACTATCTTTCTGAGGCTGGGAAAATGCAGAGAGGTTGATCTTCATATTGGAAATTATAGAGCATACTATTTTTATTACTAACATTGGGTATGCTTTTTAGATTTTCAAGTCCAAGTTGGGTAAGAACTTAGATTCTGGATTGCAACCAAAGTCTAAAAAGAGGGCACATAGGGAGATCCCAGGCATCAAAGATATGGATGCTAAGACTCCAAAGATCCTTGGGTGGTGCTCACTCTGTGATGTTACCTATAGCACAAAGGAATTTCTTCACAAACAACATGTGTTTTGGAAGTAGCACTAGTCCAGGTTAAAAAAGTTGAAGGAAAAGGGTTCAGAAGATGTAGTAAGCCACAGAAAAAGTAGCCACAAGGACTGGTTGGGTGGTGTTCTCTTTGTGAGGTTAACTGTGGAAGCCTAGAAAATCTTCATGAGCTGCATATGTCAGGGAAAAAACACTTGTCCATGTTAGGAATGGCAAAGACAAAGGAGCAGGAGACAGCAGAGATAGGCAAAGACAATGTTCTTGGAAAAAGAAAAGATGATTCAATGAAGGAAGAAAGAGATATGCCATCCAAGAAATGCCACAAGTTACATAAAGGAGATGTTGCCCATGCCCAACTTACAGAGGATGGAAATTTTGAAGCCCATTTACCGGTCTATGGTGAGACAAAAAGTGTTGTTGGTCACAAAGTTGAGGAAGAAGCTTTTTTCAAAGCTCAAGATGAAGGGGCAGATTAAATGTTCCAAGCTTTCAAAGCGTTGAGCGTAAAATGGTCTGTGTTTTAGGTTTTATGGACATTAGATTTCAAATTTTTCTTTAAGGTTTTTTGACAGTTGATACACTTTAGGATTGTAGAACAGAAATCCCTTAAGATTCATAAGGAATGTTTTTGAACATGCTGGAATTAAATATTACGTAGGGTTGAATTTCGAAAATTTTGATGTGATTCATAAGAAATGTTTTTGAAAATGTTGGAATTAAATATTACGTAGGGTAGGATTTAGAAAATTTTGATGTGATTTTGAACTTTCCATATGTAAACAGTTCTTAAGGTGGCTGTGATTACGAAAGAAATTGATTAACCTCTTTGCAAGTTAATTGGTTTATCCTTTCAACATTGAAAGGTTTTTAGAGAAGGTTCTCTGTAGCAAGGGGCCTCTGTAAAATTGAGGCACCTGTTGTCTTTCTGAGGCTGGAAAAATGCAGTTGTCCCCATTCACATGGGAGGCAGGGCAATGCGGCCTACCATTTCTCCTTGATTGGTACCCATGACCTCAATGACACAATGATTAGGGATCCCTATAGATAACCCATTACTAATAGAGAACCCACTTTGGGATTGTGGAAAACAAACTTGAAAGTTTGGAAGCCATGATGAAGAGAATCAGGATGTTGGCTCAAATGCTCCAGCAAAAACTGACGGTGAACATTAAAATGGGATCTGATTTTCTTCGTGATGAAGAAATGACTCAAAAGTAACAAACCCGAGGCAATGACTCTACAAATGTCAACCAAAAACGAACGAAGAACATGCGCCACAGAAATGACCAAATAGATAATCACAGCGCCATTCAATTGAAGCCATGTCAGTTGATACACTTGACTTCATAGAATATTTTGGCAAAGGTGGGAAACAACAAATTACGTGGCTTTGGGAAACTGATAATAAACCATGCTTGGATGGCAGAAAAGGCATTTTACTACAACTAAACTCTACTCTCAAGCCTAAGATAATCACCAATCAATCTCAAGTATGGTATTTCTTACAACTCTTTTCAGTTATACGTTGAGGAGATCTGAACCACTTGCGGAGGGAACAACTCTCTATGTGACAAAAGGAAGTTTTTGTTTGTTAATAATATGGACAAGTAATCATGTGGAGGAAAGAAATCAGACACTATAGAATTAAAGCACTCCCATTTAGGCATACTTATTTAATGGTATAGGATATTTCTCAAGATCTATATATTTGGGAATGAGACCTTCATTATTCCAGGCATCGACAAGCATATCAATATACATAACAGCAAGAGAGCAACACTTCTCCTTTAGATTCTCCAGAGTGCCCACATAGGAACCCAAGGTAGCCACTCTCCCACTCCAGGAGTACTGCATATCATTTTAGGACATCATTGCTCCTCTTCAGTAGTCTTCCTACCCTAAGAGTGTTTGGTCCAACTTCTTATGCATCATGTACAGGTCCAGCCGTAGTGAATAAAATTTCTTAAGAGCACCAACCTTTTCATGAGCAGATTCCCAGAGATGAACAAATTGGACTTCAAACAAACAGGAACATGCTTGCTTCCATACATAAGAAAATATGGATAACAATGATTTTTGAGTTGTACAAAAAATGGAGAAGCAATAATTGTTTTATCATTATCCATATTAAGTTTAACCTCTCATTGCTATTATAAGGTTTAATACTGAAATGATTATGCTCTAATATGTTTGATTTTAAGTCTAAGTCAGTAAAGAAAAATGGTCAAATGTAACTATGTGCTCCTTCAGCAACCATGATGTCATGGTGACTTGGGAGCTCCACAGGCAATTTGTGAATTTCCAACCATTACATTAACCCACTTGTAACTTCTCTCGATAATTCTTTCCTCGCATCTCTATTAGATACTTAATAGACATTTTAACATGGGATAATGTCTAAAACATAGGGAGAACATCAGGGTCTACAATGAAATTTATTATGAGTATTAAAATGTTTAGATATTTGTTTTGAGATATTCTAATATGATCCCACTGCATCAAAGTGAGGTACAAATGTTAGAGAATTCCTAAAACAAAAAATACTTGTGCCATTTTGACTTCTTTTGAAGTTGAAAATTCTTCAGAGAAAGACAAATTTCTCTATCTCGTAGTTGTTTAAACATTGGGACATAAATAGAAAATGATCTCTAAAACACTAAAGCATGGCACCAATATTTACTGGTCCATTTCAAATTGACATTAAAAAAATAACGTATTACTTTTCAGTACTTGGCAAAACTAACCCATAGAACTTGCTAGAATCCCTACAAACATATGATAAAATATTCAACATCAGTCACGCCAACAAGAGGTATCTGTTTTTTTTTTCAAATTTCCATTCTAGATTGTGCAATGTATCCATCCTTTTCATTCACTTCTTAGCCTCTCAACTTTGAACTTTGTTTTCTGATTCAGTAGTTTATCCATTCTTTTTCTACCTTTTCTTATTGTGCTAGAAAAGTTTTTTACTATTTCAGTAATTTGTCCATTCTTTTTGTTTACTAATTGAGCAATGTTTGATATTGTGGGAGCCTTTATCACTGTTGAGGGCAATACCACATTCACTAGGCATTAAAACAACCTCTCTACTGTCTTTCTGAGGCTGGGAAAATGCAGAGAGGTTGATCTTCATATTGGAAATTATAAAGCATACTAGTTTTATTACTAACATTGGGTATGCTTTTCAAATTTTCAAGTCCAGGTTGGGTAAGAACTCAAATTCTGGATTGCAACCAAAGTCTAAAAACAGGGCACATAGGGAGATCCCAGGCATCAAAGATATGGATGCTAAGACTCCAAAGATCCCTGGGTGGTGCTCACTCTGTGATGTTACCTGAAGCACAAAGGAAGTTCTTCACAAACAACATGTGTTATGGAAGAAGCACCAGTCTAGGTTAAAAAAGTTGAAGGCAAAGGGTTCAGAAGATGTAGTAAAGCCACAGAAAAAGCAGCCACAAGGATTGGTGGGGTGGTGTTCTCCTTGTGAGGTTAACTATGGAAGCCTAGAAAATCTTCATGAGTTGCATATGTCAAGGAAAAAAACACCTGTCCATGTTAGGAATGGCAAAGACAAAGGAGTAGGAGACAATAGAGACTGGAAAAGACAATGTTCTTGGAAAAATAAAAGATGATTCAGTGAAGGAAGAAAGAGATATGCCATCCAAGAAATGCCACAAGTTACATAAAGGAGATGTTGCCCATGCCCAGCTTACAGAGGATGGAAATTCTGAAGCCCATTTACCGGTCTATGGTGAGACAGAAAGTGTTGTTGGTCGCAAAGTTGAGGAAGAAGCTTTTGTCAAAGCTCAAGATGAAGGGGCACATTAAATGTTCCAAGCTTTCAACCTGTTGAGCATAAAATGGTCTGTGTTTTAGGTTTTGTGGACATTAGATTTCAAATTTTTCTTTAAGGTTTTGTGACAGTTGAGACACTTCAGGATTGCAGAACAGAAATCCCTGGAGATTCATAAGAAATGTTTTTGAACATGCTGGAATTAAATATTACGTAGGGTTGAATTTCAAAAATTTTGATGTGATTCATAAGAAATGTTTTTGAAAATGCTGGAATTAAATATTGTGTAGGGTAGGATTTAGAAAATTTTGATGTGATTATGAACTTTCCATATGCAAACAATTCTTAAGGTGGTTGTGATTACGAAAGAAATTGATTAACCTCTTTGCAAGTTAATTATTTTATCCTTTCAATGTTGAAAGGTTTTTAGAGAAGGTCCTTTGTAGCAAGGGGCCTCTGTAAAACTGAGGCACCTGCTGTCTTTCTGAGGCTGGAAAAATGCAGTTGTCCCCATTCACATGGGAGGCAGGGCAATGCCGCCTACCCTTTCTCCTCGATTGGTACCCATGACCTCAGAGACATGATGATTAGGGATCCCTACAGACAACCCATTACTGATAGAGAACCCACTTTGGGATTGTGGAAAAACAAACTTGAAAGTTTGGAAGCCATGATGAAGAGAATCAGGATGTTGGCTCAAATCCTCCAGCAAAAACTAACGGTGAACATTAAAATGGGATGTAATTTTCTCTGTGATGAAGAAATGACTCAAAAGTAATAGACCCGAGGCAATGACTCTACAAATGTCAACCAAAAACGAACGAAGAACATGCATCACAAAAATGACCAGATAGATAATCACAGCTCCATTCAATTGAAGCCATGTCAATTGATACAATTGATTTCATAGAATATTTTGACAAAGGTGGGAAACAAAAAATTACGTGGCTTTGGGAAACTAATAATAGACCATGTTTGGATGGTAGAAAAGGCATTTTACTACAACTAAACTCTACTTTCAAGCCTAAGATAATCACCAATTAATCTCAAGTATGATATTTCTTACAATTCTTTTCAGCTATTATGTTGAGGAGATCTGAACCACTTGCAAAGGGAACAACTCTCTATGTGACAAAAGGAAGTTTTTGTTTGTTAATAATATGGACTAGTAATCATGTGGAGGAGAGAAATCAAACACTACTAAAATTAAAGCACTCCCATCTAGTCATACTTGTTTACTGGGATAGGAGATTTCTCAAGGTCTATATATTTGGGAATGAGACTTTCATTATTCCAGGCATCGACAAGCATATCAATATACATAACAGCAAGAGAGCAACACTTCTCCTTTAGATTCTCTAGAGTGCCCACATAGGAACCCAAGGTAGCCACTCTTCCACTCTAGAAGTACTGCATATCATTTTAGGACATAGTTGAATTTTATCATTGGTATGAGAAACAGCAGTGATGTTCCTATAATATCAAAGTTTCAATGTATATAATATCAATAGAGGAGATGAGTTTAAAGCAAGACCTGCAATATGCATATATATATAAAACAATCTAACCGGAGAGCATAGAAATTGATGGGTTCCTCTGTCATACAAGATAATTTAGTGGACGAATAACCAAACGAAGAGGCAGTCCAAATTATTTACACAATCAGTGTGATCTTAGTTCAAAATCAGACACAAAATTATGCCAAACCCTCACAAAAACCTTGCTCTACAGCTTGAAAGAGCAGAATGTGAGCAAGCACCTGAAATGGTGAAGAACGTAAAAGACCAGATTCCCAAGTTATTCCTCAGGCAACCTCATTCTTGTGGCTCAAATTAGCCTTCGCGGTAGAGGGCCTAACACCTTGCATCAACCAAGAGCAGAAATAACACCCTGCAGATCAACTAAGAGCATAAATAAGGAAACTATTGTAAAACCCTAACCGGAGAATAAATCGAATTCTTTCAATTGTTAGTCGTCACTTACCAGGGTTTACGCTCCGCATTAGAACAAAAATTTTCCTGTGGGGTCTTCGGATTCAGCAGGGAAGTCGTCTGTGTGATGGATTCGAGCACCCTGGGAGGAACTCTACACGTCACAGTAAATTTAACTTAGATTAGACATGGGCGATTAAGCTAAAATCTAAATTAAACACCTCAGGGCATGATAAAGGCTATACCTGTAGAGCAATTGTGTGAATCAGGGAATTGAAACTCCAGTGAAGCCATCACTATTGTCTGTGAAGGGTATCAAGCGGGTAATCTCTCCAGCATAAGATAAACAGGGAGGTTTGCATTATCCGTTATACCTTGTGTAAGGAGACAGTGAAACCCTGTACATAAAAGAAGTAATGAATAGTACCCTGCAGCATGAGAAAAATATTGATTCTAGTAATCAGAATGCCTGTAGCAAGAATTTACCTGTGTTTGAAGCTGCCAGTAGGTGAGGGTTGGTGAGGTTGGTGAATTTGCAGAGCTCAGCACCGCAGTGTCCAGACGCAAATGAACTGCGAGTCAACCAAGAGCATAAATTAACACCCTACAGATCAACCAAGAGCAGAAATAAGGAAACTATTGTAAAACCCTAACCGGAGAATAATCAAATTCTTTCAATTGTTAATCATCAATTACTAGGGTTTACGCTCCACGTTACAACAGAAATTTTCCTGTGGGGTCTTCGCATTCAACAGGGAAGTCGTATGCGTGATGGATTCGGTCAACTTGGGAGGAATCCTACACATCACAGTAAAGTTAACTCAAATTAAACATGGGAAATTGAGCCAAAATCTAAATTAAACACCCCAGGGCATGATAAAGGCTATACTTGTAGGCAATTGTGTGAATCAGGGAATCAAAACTCTAGCAAAGCCATCACTACTGTCTGTGAAGGGTATCGAGCGGGTAATCTCTCTAGCATGAGATAAATAGGGAGGTTTGCATTATCTGTTATACCCTGTGTAAGGAGACAGTGAAACCATGTACAAAAAAGAAGTAATGAATAGTACCCTGCAGCATGAGAGAAATACTGATTCTAGTAATCAGAATGCCTATAGCAAGAACTTACATGTGTGAATTTACCTGTGTTTGAAGTTTCCAATACGTGAGGGTTGGTGAGGTTTGTGAATTTGCAGAGCTCGGCATTGCATTGTCCAGACGCAAATGAACTGCGAGTGAATTGAAGGGCGTAGGGTTTCGTTACCCTAACAAACTCTCAGTAGCCTGTGACCATGTGATGTTCATCTCGGAGATCCAACGCTTATAGTGAACCCTCGACCATGCAACTAACACCTAGCGAGTGAGGACCCTGATTCGAGACGGTTCTATGTAAGCTGGGTGCAGGGTTACCATGAATGGTAGGTTAAGGCAACGAGAAGACCATTAAATTAAATAATGGTCGACCTTACAATTTACAAAACTTAGTAAGATAAATAAATTTGTTTGGCTATCCAAAAACGTGACTAGGGTCCACTTGTGCGGTAAAACTCATGACTTATTTAATTTCATATGTATTAAAAGAAAATTTGATTATGAGTAAATTGATGCGATGATTTTAAATGAGTTCATAGGTATGAAAATAATATTTTTTTTTTTATGGAGTGTAATTAGTAAGAGTTTTTACAAGGGGATATTTTTTTTTTTTCTTATTTAACTTTCTCATTTTTACTTTCTCTACTTTTTTACTTTAAGTGTTCTTTAATAATTAAAGAAATCCTAAAGCCATAACTTTATTTATACTCGTTGATTATGAGACTAAACCACCAAACTCTATTTCCATTGGTGTTGTTCATGATGTCCAACTCTCTTTTTATGATCCACTTTTCAAAAAATTACCACAACCAAATTTCAAATTTTCGAACTTATACTATGTTGGTATTTATTTAACTATTCCCATATATTTTTCAAGAGTTATATGCAAATTGTTATGTTAAATGGTGCATAATTAAGCGGTAGGCTCGTATATCATCTTCTTTTTTTAAGGAGTTGTGTAACGAGGCGGAGGAATTGCCCGGATGGCCAAAAGTGGCCAGAAAAATTCAAAAAATCTTGTAGAGGTAGTGTTTGAATCGTATTTTTTATGGTGGAAATGGATTCAACACCATCAAAAACATTTAGGACACCTAAAATTTTGAAGTTTAACAACTATAACTTGGATTTACAAAAATCCTTGCCAGATTTTCTCCAAATATAACTGGAATTTCCATAACTTTCCAGGCAACTCCTCTGCCTCGTTAGACTACCTGTTTTTTTAATTAATATCAATATCAAATAAACAATATTATATTTTGAAAAATATATTATAACAATTTTATATTAAATATTAATGAAATTTAAAATATATTCCATTGTAATCCTCATTATTGATTTTTTTTGGTTTCAAGTTATATTTTCCTTTCATATTAAATATTAAGGAATAATTATGTTTATAATTTTTGTTTAAATATTTAAACATTTTTTTATATGTATCAAATAAATAATTCTTTAATAAAAGCAATTAAATTGAATCTCTTATTGATTTATATTCTTAATATTTATATCTATTTGTAAATTTCTCTATTAAAAAAAGATAATGGGATGCATAATTTTATTTTAAATATTTATTTATATATATGGATTTTATAATAAAAATTTTGAAAATATGAAATTTATGTAACTTTGGAATTTTTATGTGAATTAGAATTCTTTTTAAAGGATTAATTATAAGTTTACTAGTTGAAATCTATAGTGTATAATCACACTTTTTACTTTTAACTGTTTTATTTTTTTTTTTAATTGTAAATAAAAAATAAGAATTTAGATAAAGAAGCTTTGGAAATTTTTTTATGAAGTGGAATTCCCTTAACGAATTTAATGTTTGGTATATAAAATATATGATGTCACTTTCTTTAGGTTTTAAGTTGTTTTTATTTATATTGAATTATAAAATAAAACTTTGGGAAATTTATATGAAGTGAATTCCCTTGCGGATTTATTGTATGTTTAATGTTTGAATCTATAATACATGATCTCACCACCTTGAATTTTTAAGTTTTTTTTTATTATTATTTTTAATGTTTCTATATGTCACCCATATCTTATGGGTTATGATGTCACTTTCTTTATGTTTTAAGTTGTTTTTATTTATATTGCATTATAAAATAAACTTTTTGAGAATATGAATTTATATAATTAAAAAACTTTGGATAATTTATATGAAGTGGAATTCCCTAGGATTTATTGTATGTTTAATGTTTGAATCTATAATACACAATCTTACTTTCTTGAATTTTTAAGTTTTTTTGAATTGGTATTTTTAATGTTTCTATATGTCACTCATATCTTATGGATTGTTTAGGTTAGCATAGAGACATAGGTGCAGAACTAGGTGTAGAACTGTGCAAATAATGGAAGAATGTTGAGTAATGTGTTAGATGCCCTCCTGCCTAATGTAGAGAATTTATAGTATATCTATCTTAAGGGTGGAATATTACATTGGTCCATTTCATAAATATCAACCCCATGAGGCACCTTTTCATTAAGAACTTCCTAGGTTACATGCGCCTAATTTTTACTACACTTTCAAGGATATTGTATTTGAAGTTGCAAAGAAGAAAGAATGATTAACTTGCTTCATTCACTTTCGACGCACATATTTAACTTCTCTTCTTGGAGATTGGTGAATGCTTTAGGAAAACTGTGTATAAATGGAGACACGTATAAATGGAAACACCTCCAGAGATTACTTACAAAGAAATTTGATCTGGAACCATTACCATATGAGGGTAAGGGTTCAGTCTGGCTTAGACTATCAAAGACAAAGGAGGTCTGGCCTGGGATGCAATTATCAATGAAAATAAACTCTTAGAATTGTTAATGAAAATAAACTCTTATATTGAGCACTTAGAAAGGAAGTTTCTCATGCCTCTTTTTTGAGTAGATAGTTTGATTGTATTACATTTAACATTAACATTTTTTTCACTCAAATTCAGCTATAGCTAGATCATGTAACATATGGCATCCTTTTTCATCTATGTTCTTCTTCCATATACACTACTGACTTATGGTGTTTCCTTTGCAACATCTGATGCAAATGCTAGTTTAGCCACATTTGAATAAAGAAATGTATGAATTACTTATTAATGAGATATCCCACTCAATTATGGAATGCAATAAAAACAACAACAAAAACAAAATCTGATGTGACCCATGTACTCTTGGATTTTTAATTAATATAAAAAATATTTTGTTACATTTAAATAAATAAATGTATGAATACTTAATTATGTAATGTCTCATTCAATTATGGAATCCAAAAAAAAAGCTAATGTGACCCATGTACTCTTGGATTTTTAATTAATATAAAAACTATTTTGTTACTTTTGAATAAAGAAATGTATCAATTAATTAATCATGAGATGTCTCACTCAACTATGGAATGCAATAAAAATAAAAACAAAATTTTATATGATTCATGTAATCTTCGCTCTTTATTTGAGACATTGGACAATAACATGTACAAATTGACAATTAATTCCATAAGAGATAAATGCTAATAAGATAAATTGTAAAAAAAATAAAAAATTGCACTTTGTTAAATTGAAAAATATTTCTCTTAATTAATTAATAGATAATCAACCAATACCGCATACATAAATAATAATAATAATAATAACTCAAAACCATCATAATTTTTTATATTTATAATATTACAATTACTTCTTACCCATACCAATATTGCAAAATGAAAATATATTATCTTGTATCATCAAGAAGAAGAGAGATAGTGTAATATAACTTATAATGAATCCACCTTTATCAAGAGGCCCTTAATCATGTGTTTTTAAATGCTTAAAGGACGTATGTATTGCTAGTGTATGCTTAACCTATTTTAAGTTTCATGATTGGTGAAAATTAATGATACAAATATTAACTAGTTTATATTAGATTTGATAGTTCTAACTCATTGTGCACGAATAAAGGACAAGATAACATATTTCAAAACCATATTTTTGATAAACTAATTTCAAAATTAGCTATCAATCTATCAAATCCAATATATCTTATTAGTGAAATTAGCATTTTCTAATTTTTCTTATGATAAGTGTATTGTCTTGAGTTTATGATAGATGGAAGCTCAGTGATTCGTGGATCCTTTCTTTTTGTTCTTAACTCTTGGATTTTTCTTTCTTGCTTTATTTCCTTCTCCTTTCATGGTTGGTGTGTGTGGGTTCTAAGATCTCTTTTCTTTTATTTGTTTTAATTTTATTTATTATTGTATTGGTTTTTATTAATTGATGATGATAATGGTTAACGTCCACTAAGACCAAACTTTGGTCTATCGGACCTAAAGAAACAAATTATCATTTAGTTTGATTTAAACTTTTATTTCTATGCTCTAAAAGCTTGGAGAGAAGTCTTTCGAGCTCACTATAATTTTGACATTGTAAAAGGCTATGAAGGTCAGTATTGCAACAAAGATTACGAAACTGAAATCTAATGTGTTTATACGCGGGTTACTCTAAGAGGACGTGATTCTCATCCTCGATGTTCATATTCTCACAGAGATGGCAGATCCTTTCCATCCATCGTGTTTTAAAAACTTCCCAATGACCCATTTCACTATGGAGCTTATGAGAGTTCGTTCTAATCTTGGCTATATTAATTTTCTTCTTTGCACTATTTAAAACAGAGAGATACTTTTGATCTTCTAGGGTGGGGTTGATGACCTCCTTATAATATCTTAATTTTCGTTTAGCTGTTAAATCTTTCTCACACCACATTTTTTCTTTGAACTTAGAAGTAACAATATTTTAAATGTTATTAGTGTTTTGCAATGCAACATTCTCGTCGATCTCCCAATGGTTTAACCAGGCCCTGGTGTCTTTATACCAACCTCATTTGAGTCTTAGGTGGTTTTGGCTGGAATTTAAAGCTAGCTTAGGAAGTCTATGGTCTCCTACGTTATTGAGTTTGTGCTTGTACAATAGAAGCCTAGTCTTAGCTAGGCTCTCGATAGGGGAAAGACCCACTTATATAAGGAGAATAGGATAGGGTGTATTGCTTTTAATTTTGAGGTTATACGTTATAAAACGCTTTTGGATTTGCGCAATCTTTCTCCAGGATTATTTGGAGATGCTGCCACCCCAAACCTCACATCCATATAAGATAACAAGAGTGACTAAAGTTTCAAAAAGGAATTATTTCTATCCCACATTACGAGGTTTGTCATTTTACAATTATTTTCCAGACCAAAATAAGATTTCCACCCCCCATTAATCCTTTTCTCATTGCTATAGTTCTAGTTGAGCTTGTGATGAATATCAATTCCTAGGTACTTGCAAGAAGACACTTCCTCCAAGTTACTATTGTCATACATAAAATTAGTGTAAGTGTCCTTCTTAGATTTGATAATCATAACTTTTGTTTTGTCAGTGTTAACAGTCATACCAATGGTAGAGCAGAAATCCTTAAGAAGTCTATGTTACTTATCAAGATCAGATGGGCACCTTGCGAGAAGAACAATATCGTCAGCATAAAGAAGAAGGATGATGGTTATCCCAACTAAGATCGTGCCTACACAACCTGCTTCCTCTAAACAACCTTCTAGCATGTCGATGTAAATGCCAAATAGGGTAGGGGAGAGGGGGCAACTTATTTAACTCCGATATTACACTCAATATCTTTCGACAACACCTCATTGCTCTTTAACTTAGCAATTACATTCTCGTATAACCTTATAGCGACAGCTATCAACTCGAGAGGAACCTTTAGCTCTTCTAATCTATTCCATAGGTTGTTTATAGGAATCGTCTCGAAATCCTTTCTAAAGTCCACAAAGCAACAAAAGAGATTGGATTTATCATTGTGGCATTCTTCCACAATGATCCTAAGCGTAACGAGGTGGTCAGTTGTTAAGTGTTGCCTTCTAAAACCTGCTTGGCCTTTAGCCCGCTTACCTTCACTTTCATGCCATATGCTCAACTTCTTTTCCAAAATAATACCATATAACTTGGCTAAGTGAGGGTTGATCATAATTGTTAGATAATTAGAGGGGTTATTTGTATCCCCACTTTTAAAAATAGGGATAATGAGGCTCTGAGTTCACAGTTTAGGGAACCCCTGCTTGACCGCTTGATTGAAAAGCTTGTGGATGTGGGGGATGAGGACAAGGCCTCCAATTTTTAAGATTTCCGCGTGGTAACCTTCAATGTCCTTAGCTTTCCCATTTGCCAGGTGTTTAACCCCAAAATCAATGTCTTCCAATGAGAAAAATTCTTTCTTTGTGAGCAGGGTTTCAAAGTTATCCATGACATTTGGAGATTCATAAAGCTTTTTAAGATAGGAATTCCAGCCATGTAAAGCAATTTTATTATTATCTTTAGTTTTCCTAGTTAGAATCTGCCTCCAAAATTTCTTAGGAGCTACCTTAGAGAGGTGTAAGAGATTCTCTTGTCTTTTACCAATATACTACCTTTTTTCCTTATAGTTAGGGCTTTGTATATTTTTATCTTGCTAATTTTATGAGATTCATCGACATCTTCCTTAATTGTTGTCCTCACACTTTTATAATCTTTGTCATACCATGCGTTGGTTTTTCTATTTCTTTTATTACTTGAAACTTCAAGTGATAACTTGTTAATAGAATATGAGAGGATTGTAATAAAATTATGATAGAGGACTTCTATGTTGTCTATACTAGATAAAGGAAGCAAATTAATTTTTAATTCATTTAGAAAGAGATCGTTTTTATTTCTATCAAAGATTATGTTCTTTTGGCTATAAGGATTATCTTCTATGGGATCTCTATGAATGGCTAAATTGAGAGTTATAAGTAAAGGCCTATGATCAGAGTTAGGCTCGTGGTCGTTTAAGATGTCAAAATTTATTATTTTGTTGTATAAAGGCAGATCAGAAATAACATAGTCTACCTTGTTGTTACCAAGCCCATGGATGCAGGTCATCTGGCTAGAATTGGGCCACTTCTTTAGACCATTGCAAATTATGAGATCCTGAGCAGTACAGAGCTTGACTAGCTCTGACCCAAACAAATTCTCCTCGAGGTCTTCAGAGCTCCTTTTGTGCCGGCTAGCCAGTGTAAGGTCTTCATCTAACCAAAGAGAATAGGGTTGGAATTATATTATTATGGTATATTTTTCCTTTCTTATTATTAGATAGCTATAATTTTATTAGGTTTTATTAATAATATTACTATTATAAAAAAATCCTTTTTAGATATATATAACTTTTAGTAAATCATTATTTATAATTTAATATAATTTGAATTTATTAGATAGATATAATTTTATTAGGTGTAGAAATTCTCTACAAAACCTGGCTCTCATACCATGTAGAAAATCTGATGTAGGTTAACCCGATAATGCAATATAAATTAAAGCATAATACTATAACCTACTTCTACTATCAATTTGTGAAAGCTTAAAGATCAAGCTGAACAATATAACCAGAAGAAGAAGAATCAATCACACAATACACATGGAAATACTTTGGCGAAAGCCTCAGCTAAAAACCCCACTATCTGTATTATCATACAAGGTGGAAATACATAAGAATTATACAAAGCCTTAGCTCTCACAGCTAACCAACTCTCAGTACAATCCTCACAGATGCTCGCAGGCAATCTTGGCTGCTCTCCAGCCTTCCTCTCTGCCCTCCAAGCTCCTATTTCCTTGTGATGTTCCTCTGGGATGATTCCCCTTCAACCAAGTGGAACACTCTCTCACACACTGTTAGAATTATGCAATCCTCAAGGAATGATTCATTGACTGCATGCATGAGTTTTCTTTATAAGAAAACACATAAAACTGATAGTACATTGTCCTTGACATTTAGCTCAACTAGGTCTTTCTCATAATAGACATGCATGAGTTTCTGATGAGGGAATCTTCAGTTAACTGGAGTACACTAGTTGAGTGCTTGCATTCATCAACTGACTGTTAACTCTTTATTAGTTCTTCAAACAGTTTGGAACTAATTTAATTGGACTTAATTCAGTAAGCTGAGTTAACTAATTGCAACTCAAATATAACTCAATCTTATCTTCTTAATTTAAGGGGTAACTCTTGCATGACTTTAGAAAGACTTCTAACTTGAATTTCTCCAACTAAATAATTTAGAAATAATTAATTAATTATTTCGAAGTAGTTGTTAAGACTAAATTCGATTTTAATCAATTTAATTCAAGGACAAATTAAATTGGAATATTCTTGTTGCCACATTTGAATATTAGGTTTTATTAATAATATTAGTATTATAAAAAATTCCTTTTTAGATAGATATAACTTTTAGTAAATCATTATATTATTTAATATAATTTGAATTGATAAGATATTTGAATCCAAAAAAATTATATAATAAAATATTAGAAATTGTTAGAGTTTATTATAATTGAAAATAGAAATTAAACAAATTAAAATTAAATCCAAATATAGCTAATAAATAATAATAACAAAATTATGTGGATCTTTTTATTTATATTTTTTTTGTCGTTGGAAATTTACCGTTGCATCTCTCGTATAAATTAGTGGTATGTTGATCTTGCTTCTCATCTTCGTCTTGATGATAAACCTAGATAGAGATTCGAAAAACACTGACCCTTAATTTTTTATGTGATTTCTCCACAAAATCTTGACTTATATCATGAATCACAAAGCATCCAATCTGAAACAAAAATATAAGTCAAAAATGAAATTGAGATACTTTCCCATTGCTTTTTATGTTTTTTTAAAGCTTAAAAATATACATTCAAGATCATTAAAAAAAAACATAAAAATCATTCGAATATAAGAGAAATAATTCTCTTTATGATCACTAAATTTTTTATTATTTTTATTAATGATTTTTTAGTTATTTTTTATCAAGTAAAAGTGGAGCCTTCAATTAACCGAAAAAAAAGATTACATATGGTACACGTCTTTACAAGTGTAAAGACCAACAAAAGGAAGACCCGTTGATGATTAACAAACAACAAGGTCAACAAAACCCAAAACCTTACATGCAAAAACCTCCAACCATTTTAAAACCTAATATCCATTCGATAAGAACCCAAATGATCCGACGGTCCTCAAAGATATCGCATCGGAAACTTGTGCGACACTTACCCGCTTCACGAAGCTAATATAAATTATAAACCATTGGTCTATAAAACTTCGGGTCCGCTCTTAGACTTAACCTTCAACCATTTTAAAACCCGATATCCATTCAATTAAAACCCAATTGATCAGACGGTCCTCAACGATGTCGCATCGGAAACTTGCGCTACACTTACCCACTTCATGGAGCCGATATAGATGATAAACCATTGGTCTATAAAACTTCAGATCCGCTCTTAGACTTAACCTCTGACCATTTTAAAACCTGATTTCCATTCAATCAAAACCCATTTGATTCGACAATCCTCAATGGTATCACATCATAAACTTGCACGACACTTACCCACTTCACGAAGCCGATATAGATTATAAACCATTCGTCTATAAAACTTCGGGTCCACTCTTAGACTTAACCTCTGACCATTTTAAAACCTGATATCCATTCGATAACGAAGGTCATCAAAACCTATGGCCTGCGGCCCTTCAACTAGCATGTTGTTTACCAAATACTGATCCTCCGTAATTATCTATGACACAAGCATTGACTGTGGGATCAATGATTAGGGTTTACTGTGACACTTCAACCAAGGTCAAGGACTTCCGCTCTCTCCTACTTTTGCTAGTATTCCTCCTGCTCATTATTCATGGTCTGGAAGTATGCCATGTCTTTGGTTGCCTATCATTGACAATCATCATGCAGTTTACCAGAGGGTATAAAATCCCAGTTGTACCGAATATAGCTTTCCTTACATAGCACTCCTTCATTCGCCAGACAATCAACTAAGATATTAGCTTTTCTTCGTACATGAACGAAGTTGACGGTTCTCACGGTTCACAAGTGGGAATGAATATGCTGAAAGACTTACAATAGCCTCCAATGTTTTGACACTTTTCCAGGTGTTGTTCCATTACACATTTTCTTGACTACATTAATGACCAATTCAGAGTCAGCTTCAATGATGACATTGTCTAAATTTGACTCCATCAGGATTTCCAGGCACTGCTCTAAGGCCATGAGCTCCGCCATGTTATTAGTGGAAGTCCCCAAATGACTGTGAAAGATATCCTTTATGAGCCCTTGCTCATCTCTTATGACACCACCAAATCCAGCGATCCCTGGGTTTCCCCTAGAGGCCCCATCTATATTGATTTTCAAAAAACCATGAGGAGGAGGCTGCCAAATATCTTTACCAACAGTTGTTTTGCTCACCCCCTTGATAGTGCCTTGGGAAACCATAGAATGGAGACCCAACTGCAGCAGTATGCGAGCATCCTGGGGCAAAGGAGGGTCCTCAGGAATTTTCCACATAAAGGCTCCTACTGTATCTTTGAGCTGTTGTAAAATTTGGACAATGATATTCTTGGTTGAGCCTGTTTTGTTCTTCAAAATCTGTCATTGCATTCTTTCCAGACATCCCAGATAATAAAGCCTAGAACCAGGTTCCAAGCCTTGTTAATGATTTCATTACCTGAGAAGTCTTTCCTCCAATTCTTCTAAGTGTTGGTGATGCTGAGTTTATCCCTGTCAGTTTGCCTAAAGACTGAGGTCGCCCAATCCCATAAGGTAGAGGTGAAGGGGCAGAGGTTTAGTAAATGTTCCATCGTATCCTCTTGTAAGCCACATAGATGGCATTGGATGGGCCAACAAAGCCCCTTTTCAAAAGATTCTCCCAGGTGAGAATTTTCCTTTGGTGAACTAACCACATAAACAACTTGATTTTCATCTATTGCGAGTTCTACCAAAGGTCATTCCAAACCTGATCAGGGTTTGGATAATCAAAACCTAGGGCCATGCGTTTAGCTTCTTTGAGGTTAAAGGTGCCTTTGGTGTTTCGATCCCATCTCAATTGGTCAGACAAGGATGACACCAAAATTTTTCTCTGCTCCAAGTCAAGAGCAAGAGAATCCCCCTAGGCCTTCAAAGGACTCTCTTCACTATAACCAAGATCCTTCCACACTCTCCATTTACCATTGTCCCTTACCTGATCCTAGAAGTCACTTACCAGTAAACCTTTGTTGTCAGTATCATTTTTTAGAGCAGTTAATTATTCCCTAAATAAATTTGGTTCCTGCTCCCAGTTATCCTCCCAAAACTGTGCAAGGTTCCCAGCTCGGATCTCCCATAAACTATGCTGCTGGACAATGGCTCTATTCTCCCAAGTAAGGTTGCAAATGTGGGAGCCCTTGATGAGCCCTGACATTCGGATATGATCCCTCTCCTACCAATTATTTGCATGTTTCTGCTTCCAAAGCTTGGCCCAAGGGGTGGTTGATTCCTTGAGCCACCTCCCCCAAAGTTTGGCTCCCAAAACTCTGCTGAGGATTTCAGGGTCATGAAGCACCAAACCACCATGGGCCTTACGTTTACAGAGCTTGTCCCAAGCTACCAAAGCCCACTTCTTTTTCTCTTCCCCTTTGCCCCAAAGAAAATCTCGTTGAATACTCCTGATTTGTTGCATAACTCCTTTAGGAGCAGGAAGAGATGAAAAAATGAAAATGGGTATAGCCTGTAGGGCAGCCTTTATAAGCACAAGACGCCCCGCCAAATTCAGAGACCTGTAGATCCATTTCCTGACTTTGTCCTGAAGTTTATTAGTTACCAGCTCCCACACTCCCTTGCTTAGAGGTTTGTCAGTAAGAGGCATTCCAAGGTACTTGGAAGGTAACTGATCCCTTTGAAACCCAAGAATTCTGGTGAGGATCCTCTGAAGAGCAATGTTAGTGTTAAAAAAGAACACCTTTGATTTTTCAAGACCTACCTCTGTACCAGTGGCCAATGTAAAGTCGTTCCTTGAAAGCTCTGGCTTCGTTGAACGTAGGAATGCCCTGCAGCATTGTGTCGTCAACAAATTGTTGATGAGTAGAAGAAGCACCATCCGAGGTAAGTTTCAGACCTTGGATTCTTCCTTCAAAATTTGCCATTTTGATCGCTCTGCCTAACCCTTCCATCATGAGAACAAAGAGGAAGGGGGAGAGAGGATCCCCTTGTCTGAGACCCCTAGAAGGCAGAAAGGTTCTAGAGGGAGAGTTGTTAAGCAAAATGGAGAAGTTGGTTGTGGATACAAGGGCCATAACCCATCTTATCTAGTTGTGGTTGAAGCCATAAGCTGTTAGCACTACCCTAATGCAAGAATAGCTTAGCTTATCATAAGCTTTCGCTAGGTCAAGCCGCATGATCATACCAGCTTGTTTATTGCTCTTAAGAGAGTGTACCACCTTGTGAGCTTGTATGATGTTGTTGAGAGTCTGTCTTCCTTCCACAAATCCAGTTTGCTCCTCTGAGACGAGAGCAAGTTCAGTCTGTTAGCAATCACTTTAGAAATAATTTTGTACACCACATTACATAAGGCTATGGGTCTGAATATGTCTAGTGTCATAGCTTTTTCCTGCTTTGGAATCAAAGCTATGAAAGAGGTATCAAGAGCTTTCAAAATAGTTTTGGATCTTCTAGAGTCTTCCACAACATCAAGGATATCTTGTTTGACTATTTTCCAGCAAGCTTTGAAGAAGTCCACATTGAAGCCATCAGGGCTAGGAGATTTCCCATTTTGCATCTCATTGATAACTTCACTAACCTCCTCTTCAGACACTGACCTGTTAAGATTGTGGTTGTCTTCCTTGGTTACAAGATTAGGAATGAATTTGGAATTTGTTAATGAACCGAGATCTGTCGACGAGAGGCTCCTCTGCTATGCTAAGGAAGTGTTGAACTAGGACAGATTCCATTTCTTTGTAAGAGACGAGCTCTTTCCCTTGAGAATCTTTAAGTTTTGAAATTTTTTTATGAGATCTGTGATTCAAGGTTGATCTATGAAAAAATTTCATGTTTATTTCTCCTTCTTTAATCCACTGCACCCTCGATTTCTATCTCCAGAAAATCTCCACTTGCATGCATTGATTGTCCCATTTGTTGTAAAGAGAGTCAGCCTGAATTTTCTGTTCCTCGATGAAACCCTCTAAGATGATGATTTGATTAATCTCCTGAAGTTTTTGCTCAACTTCTATTTTGGCTTTGAAAATATTACCAAACTCTTTTTTGTTCCAATCTTTAAGCCTAGATTTGATGTTTTTAAGTCTCTACTGCAACATGAACATTTTAGTGCCTTGAACGGGCATATCTTCCACCCACCATTTGTCAATATTTCTAGTGAAGTCAGGGTGAGAGAGCTAGATATTTTCAAACCTAAAAGGTCTATTCCTCGGTGTACACACGAAAGTAGCTTCAAGCTGGACAGGCCAATGGTCCAAGCCTCCGAAGGCAAGGATTAAAGCTCACATATCAAGGCCTGTGAGAAGAAGGTCCTCTGAGATTATGAATCTATCTAGTTTAGAGGCGACTTGAGAAGCCCCTCCCCTCTTATTATTCCAGGTAAAAGTGTCATTTACTGTTTCAGTTGTTGGGTTGTGTTATATTCTTTTGACGTAGTTAACAAGGGGTTTAAAGGGCACCCGTAACCCCAATTTATGGAGTCTGGGGCAGCGCCCCTGAAAATTTTGGTTTTGGACCCTATGTTAGGTTGGGAAGACCCACCTATGGTTTTGTGCATGATTTTCGCACATGTTTTTTGGACGCAATGGTTTTCAGTCCATGGTATTGGACATGATGGTTTTCGGTCCATGGTATTGGACGTGATGGTTTTCGGTCCATGGTATTGGATGCTT
>APFE031220537.1:0-10518 GCA_000404065.3 Pinus taeda
CTCCCCTTTTAAGTCACAACGTTGTGCTACTAGGAAGTGACTTTTTATTCCAAAAATGAGTTATGTCCCCCGTCCTCACTTTTTTACTTACAAATAACTATAAAAGGCAAAAATTGGACCAAATTCAAATATTCCAATTAGCCATGGCTAAATATCACATAGAAAGAAAACACTCCACAAGCCATATGTTTGCCAATACAATAATCCTTGACCTCTCTCCATGGGGAGTCTCTAGCCTCTATATAGGCTTCATACATACAATACCCTAGGTATTACCATGGATTTTTCAATACCATGTATCTAATACAATGGGCTTATCAAATTATTCCTAACTACTTGTGGTGCCTTACGTGATGCAGGTTAACCACTTTATTTATTAACTATGACCCATCACATTATTACATTATTCCCTTGGGTACCTCTCTTTGTACCACATAATATCCCCTCTCGGTATACTACAGTCGAAGTTGCTAGAAGGGGTCAAAGATCTTGGAGGCTGACATCGTGTGGAGAGAAAGTCTAGTCTTGGTTTGAGGTGAAGAGTCTCAAAGAGTACCATTGAAAGGAAGAATTACTTTGACCGGGTTTTCCCCTTGAGGGGGGTTTTGCCCTGGCATGTGCCTATATCTTGTGTCTCTTGTTTTGTGATCTTCATGTATGTATAATTGCTTGATGAAAAACAAGATAATAAAGAAGTAACATAAGCCAACACACTCACAAGTAATTATCAAGAAATGAGAATCAAACCCTAATATAATATCTTTGATTTTCCAATGACATCTAGCCAATAATTCATCGAAACTAGGAATCTTGTCATTGTTGAGAATGGTGGTTTTAAACACATCCCATGCTCTTGAAAGACCCCCAAGTGTAATGAGAGTAAGCTCCTTGTCAGCAATAAGTTCTCCAATAAATAAAAGATCATTCTTGATTTGTGTGATCCTCATGCTCCTCCAAAGTCAAGTCCAAAATCATTTTCCGTGCATGATAGTCAGATTAGTCATTAAGCTTCTCTTCAGTATTGAAGTAAGATGAAGAAGCCATTGAAACTTGTCCAATAAACCTTTCTTGGTGATTGCTTTTCTCTCTCTTGCTTGGGCTTTGTCTTCACCTAGGCTTTGATACCATGTTAACTTTAGTTAACAATGGTATATTCTATGCTTAACACAATTACTTCAATGTTCGTTTAGCATCCCAATAACAATTTCCAATTTAGTTTTCAATAGAAAACATGTTAATCACATTGACAGTAAAAGTAGATAGAACATGGAACAAAATGCAGAAGACAAGCCAAGACAAGAGGCCACCAAATTTGGCAGATGCCAAGGAAAAACCCCAATGTGGGGAAAACCCTTTGATCAATTCTTCTTGTTATTATTTCAAATGTTCAACAGAGGGAGAGTATAAAAAGTGAAAATTTGACTTTCCAAATCACAGTCAAAATAGCCCTATCAAATCTGCAATCAACTGCAGTCAAATTCAACCCTATCCAAAATGTCAAAGATGGTCAACAGTAGCAAATCTTCCTTTTTGGAGCTCGGTCATGCGGCATGCCCAATCAAACTCAGCCTCGTAAGGTGGTCAAAGTTAGTGCAAAACAATCTTGAAAACTATGGTCAAACTTGGGCAACTTTGTGGTCAACTCTACAGTCAAGTCTGCAATCAACCCTTCAGTCAGCCCTGCGGTCAAAGTGCCCAGAAATTCTCTGGTTCTTGTGCCAAACTATACGACCTACCAAAAATTAATTTTTCCCACAAAAATCACAGTCAAAGGATTAGTCAAAGTGCTAAGTAAATGCTTGTCAAACTCCTGCAACAGCCCTACGATTTGGCCCAGCAATTTGCCCAGAAAAATCATCATTTTGCTTGTGTGAGAGACAGAAGATCTACCCAATAGTTGTACGAACCAATGAGAGAAGGAGAGAAGAAATGCGTGTGATGATGATGCCAAATGAGGTTACAGGGCACTTGTATTTACACAATTCATTGAAGGTGAAGAGTCAAGTCCATTGGGCTTCATGAGCCTACATGATGTGGCCGACCAAAGCAATTTGCACATGTGTGGGCATAAATTCAAAAACACACTTCTACTTGTCCAAATTGGATGATCTTTATATCAATTTTGGTCCTCTCAAAAACAAGAATTTAATGCAATCATCATCTCCATCAAATGAGTTGTCCCAAGGTGGAATTTGGTCCTTGTTACCAATTTTAACATTTGTGTAAGGCACACGACAAGGTTAACTAGGCCTTTATCAGGCTATGTTTAATCCAGCTTGGTTAACATGAAATTTATCAAATTGCATGATGGCTTGTATATCCAAATTCAACTTTGTAGTCTTAATCAATTAGCATCCTTCAGCCTTTTTAAAGCTTCCGAAGGGTTAAGAGAGTGATTCCCACTGTCGCCACTTCTTTTCTTACATGTTGCAAAAGTACTCAGTAAACTTATTCAAAAGTGCATATCCTACAGGGTGATGGCTCGTATATCCTCTGTCAACTTTGTAGTCTTAATCAATTGGCATCCTTCGGCCTTTCTTAAAGATTCCAAAGGGTTAAGAGAGTGATTCCCACTGTCACCACTTCTTTTCTTACATGTTGCAAAAGTACTCAATAAACTTATTCAAAAGTGCATATCCTATAGGGGATTAAAAGGTATCAAGACTTCTGCACATGTCTAAATCTCTCAATTGCTTTTTGTTGATGATATTTTATTATTTTTGTATGGATCTATTTTGAATCTTAATGTTATTAAGAAGATATTGGATGCTTGTGAACTCGTAATCAAAATGAAAATCAATACAAATAAATCTGATATCTTATTTAATAACATTTTTGATCCTGTTAACAATTATACGGGTAATTGTTTTCCCTTTCAAATATCTAGACAAACGAGAAGATTGGATATGGATGATAAAGAAGATTGAATCCAAGGCCTTAGTTTGGGTGAACCGTCTACTTTCAAGGGTGGGCAAACTCATTCTTATCAAATCTGCTTTGGAAGGAACACCAGTTCATTAGAATTCAATTACTATTATCCCTAAGGGCGTCCTTAATAAGATTAAGAAGATATTGTTAAAATTGGAAACTAGGGCCAAACTCCATGTGGGTCATCTTATTAATGGAAGCTGATATTTTTCTTGGACTTCTCCCATCGAGAGGTGTAGGATTGATCTAAAGATCATCTGATTTTGATAATTAATCATGGATATATGAATTTATTTGTGTTATGGGGCAACTCGTCAAAGTCGGCCAGCAACCAAATAAGCCCCACTTGTGCTCAACGTTTTAGTATAAATAAAGGTTGCCTTCAAGTCATTTCAACACACTTAGGATCTATTCCTCTCTACTTGTCTTTGGGTTTTAGTAGGAGGAGAAATCCTAAGGGATAACGCTGCCTTAATCCAGAGGGCAAAACCCGAAACTGTCGGGAACTATCAAAACTGTTGGAAAAAGTCGGAATTGTCGGGAACTGCCGAGAACTACCGGGAATAGCCGAAATTACCGGAATTGTCGAGAACTGTCGGGAAAAGCCGTGAATGCCGAAACTGTCGGGAAAAGTCGGAACTGCCAGAACTGTCGAGAAAAGCCGGAACTTTCGAAACTACCAAGAACTGTCGAAACTGTCGGGAATAGCTGAAACTGCCAAGAAAGCTGATGTAGAGGGGAGAAGCCGGAACTATCGAGAACTACCAATCAAATCCAATTTACGTAGGTCCTGCTTATTAAAATGTTAAAGAAAACATAACTAATTTTGCGTAATAACAACTCCTGGTAAGTTCAAGATGGGGAAAAAGAGCTCTCCAGCTCCTAGCTCTTAGCGGCTAGAGTTTCCCTAGCCGCAACATTAGTTGGCTCAGATCTAATATGCAGAGGATTGCAGCGCTCTGATCTTGGACTCCATCTCATGATTTGACCGTTGAAGATTAGTTTTGGCTGAAAGGGACACTAGCAACTGTAGTTGCAGCTCCCGTAAGGTTCAAGCTTGCATTTGACAGACATTCAACAGGTAGCTTCTCAAATCTGATCTTGTAGATCGATTTTCCTCCGCACATTATAGAGGAGGTGGCTACATTCAAAGCCATGTTGCAGGCACAAAAAAACCACAGGGGCCTTCTTATACCCCCGCCTCCCACCCAAAAAAAGAAATTGTGAAGAAACTAGCTGAAATTCCGGATGAGGAACTCTCTCCGTCAGATCCATGCAAGAGAGCCTTAGCCCTCTCAAAAAAATCATCGGTTGGAAAGTTTATGGAATTATGGCCGAATCCAAAAGTTGTTGAATCCTGGATCATGGAACAATGGACACCCAAGCTTCAAGGTCAAGCAACTTTATTTGCAGTAGGCAGGGGTTTTTGTTTTTCTATTTGTGAATAAACTGGCTAAAGATCTGATTTTCAAATCAAGGTCGTATTTTATGGGAACCAGAGGCCTCTTTATCTCCCCATGGACTCTAGATTTCAATCCAAATTCTGAAATTACTTCTGTGTCGGTGTGGATTCAGATACCTCACCTCCCTCTCCATCTTTGGGGATCGGATGCACTAAAAGAGATTGGAAATAAGTTGGGTCGCTATCTAGACAAAGCAGAACCAAAAGGAGGCCAATTTTCTTGTGCTCGCATTTGTGTCAATGTAGATCTCTCTAAAGGTTTACCAAAGGCCCTAATAATAAATTTAGGGGAATGGAGCCATATTCAGGAATTGGACTATGAGCAAATTCCCTTCAAATGCATCATCTATCATTCTCATTAGCACTTAGACAAAAACTACCCTCAACTAAAAAAGGATGAGTAAGCCCAAGCCCATGTCTCTAATGAAGGGCAAACCCAAACCCCCATATCTAATGAGGGTAATTTTCAACCATTTCAAAAGTGAAGTAAGAACCAACAGAATAAGGTTGCAACTCCAAAGAAATTCGTCGAATAAGTTCATGAACCTTCACTCAACAAAAATTCTTTTGAGACTCTTCAAGATCTAGAACAAGACGAGATCACTCCTATGGATGACACCCCAAAAGAGGATCAAGGAAACTTAGCAATGTCGAGGGAGAATGAAGAGAAAGCTCCTTCAACGATTGTCTCTTCAGATATAGAATCACACTTTGCAGCAAAAATATTAACAATGTCAGATTTTGAACTTGAAGAGATGAGTAGATCTACTGCAACGTTTTACAAAAAAGCTATGACAACCAAAGCAGCTCACACTAAGTCAAGGACAGGGGGCAATGTTGGACAATCACTCTCCTCAAATGCAGCAAAACCGCCTCTCACAAGAGGCCGGAAATCCCATAAGGAAAAACAGGAACGTGAAGTGGATGTCAATTCAGCTTCAAGATCCCAACATCGTGTAGACTCCTTGTTGCAAAAGTCTCCCAAATAAATCAATGTATTGCTTTTGCATATTATTATGTTTGCAGTTTGTAAGAATTTACTCTTGTAATCACGAGAAAAGTCTTAGTTGTAGAAACCATGAAAGATACTAGGATTTGTCTCCTAGAATCTTAGTCAATTTGTCAGTAGAAGATCCTTTGAAGATGGTGCAAATGTAAGGAATTTCCCGGTTTTTTCGCTGCATCCGGGGGCAGATTTAATAAAACCCTCTACTCATTCTTGTTAAAAAAATCCAATTTACATGGGGAAACAGCATGGTGGATGAAGTTCTTGTGGAAACACAAAAAACCACTGAAAATGAAACTAGCTTTGTGGCTGGCAATATCTATCAAATTACTGACATGTAATAATGGGCTAAACCAAGTTGGACCGGTCTGAATCGGTGTTCTTTGTAGAAGTGAAGAAGAGTCTATAACATACATGTTTATAAAATGTCAATTTGCTCGACAAATATAGACTATCCTAAAAACAAAATTTGCTCCCGTATCATCCACTTGGAGCAAGGATACATTGGAAGAGTGTGTGAGAGAGTAGATATCGAATGGGTCTATGGTGTCTTTCCCAGCAATGCCAACTGGTTTGATACATTCCATATGGTGGACCAAGAACATGGCCATGTTTTCAAGTAAAATATCTTCCTGTTGAGGTGGTATCAGCTGTGATTGAAGAGTCTGTCAGAGTTCACATGGCGAAGGCAAAACAAAAAAAGACCAGAATTGATTATGCCCCTGCTTAAGGAAGGTAAGCCATGGGGCTACTTTGATGGGGCCACTTTGATGGTGCTAGCCAAGGCAATCCACCAATGTGTGGTGCAGTTGCTGTTCTTTTTATTAATAATCATTTAGTGAAGCATATCAGATTTTGTCTTGGTGGTGGAACAAACAACAAGGTAGAGTTTTCCACCTTATGGGCCTTATTTGTTGCAATTGACTTTGAGGTAAAGGAACTTCAGACCTTTGCTGATTCCAAGACTGTTATTGAATAGATGAATGGTAAAATCAGCATAGTGCTCCTCATTTATACCACATCATTGAGGAGATTAAAAAAGAAGCTCACAAATTGGAATGATTGGGAATAAACACATATATAAAGAGCTGAATACCAAAGCAATTCATTTGTTCAAAGATGTGGTCCAAGTTCACCTAGGTGCTTTGGAGATAATGGAATCTCTGGACAATTGGGGTCTTAGAGGCCATGGTCATCCAATTTTAATTTTCCTGTTATGCAATTTTCCTTTAGGTCTGATTTTGAGAATGCCAAATCTATGTATATATTTATGACTGATAAGAATGATCATATGGGTCAAGAATAAGGTTCTTTAGGATGATTGATGGTTTTGGGTGCAATTCAGTAAATGGTTTTTGTAGGCTTTTTCAGTTCGAGTCTTATGGACTTTTTGTAGCCTTTTTTGGTTTTGGTCCCATGGACAAGACATAGTCATTATCAAACCAGTAGTTCGTCCCAATGTATATTTTCAAACTTGGAAATAAGTTTTTTTCCAGGAAAAGAAAAAAAGAAATTAGTGAAGAGGCTTCAATCGAACAAAACCTCACAATACCCTGATTTCCTATACAAAGGTGTCTAGTTATAGGTTGAGCATCCTTTCTGATGCAATCTTTTAATATTTTACCCTACCTACTATAAAACGAAAAGAATATGACAACATGAGACACTAAGAGAACTACACCTATGAGTTATATAACTTAGGATTAGCATTAGGAATGACATCTAGCATTATTGACAGTGACTTTATACAAAAAGAACATATAACAAGGGACACTAGGATTAGTACACCTATGAATAGCATAACTTACGATTAGCCTTACTAATGACAATTGACAAGATTAATAATGACCTTACACAAACAATATGACAAGAAAACATATTAGGACCAAGGACTTAACTTTCCTCAACAGAATTTGACTAAAAAGGACTACATATTGTAACAATTACTCCATTTATAAAAGCATCAACTCTGAAATGTGGATTTTACTTTCTTAGTAAGAATAGAAAAATTGTTTGAGTAGCTGGTACTTTGATGACAAAAAGAAAATTGAAGCCTTTGTTAAATGAGAAGGCTTAGAGTTACCATGAAACTCCTGAAAAAATTAGTGCTTTTTGTTGAGGAGTAACAAGAGAAGATGCTTTGACTGGAAGTGAATGCACCCTCAATGGAATCAAACAATCAATGAGTCCATAAAGCAACCACAGCTTGTGCATAAGCTCAATGAACTAATTGTTAAGGTGAAGCAAGTGTTATAACACCAAACTAAATACCAAGGGACTTCATGAAAGATGTCACAAAAATATTTTTGGATCGAATTCTTCTAAGGCATGTTCTTAACAATCAAGCAGTAGCTATTCAAGATGCTGAAGAGGGATTGTGTAAGGATCTTCATCTGGTTCAACATTCTTTTCATTATCTATTGCTCTAAAGTAGGTGCTGGAGTCTCAATTACATCAACAATGTCTTCATTTGTTGATTTATAAACATTTATCAATGATAATGTGTAGTAGAGATAACTGTATTGGTAGCTTTTGGGTGGAGATAAATATCATCGTGGGGATCATGACATTGAACCCTTTTTAAACACACAGCAATTTGGCTGTGCATTGGGAGGCATACAGTGGTGTTGTGTTGGCAAGTCATGCAACATTGACCATACAAGCAGGCTCCTCATTGGGCACAACTGTTTGACAGGTACCATATGCAGGGAGACCACCATGTCGAAATTAGGACGATACAGCCCGACAGTTAGGTGGGCACAACTTCACCCCTGCACCCGACAATATTTATCCTCACCTGTATCTTCTGTACATGCAACATTTTCATGGCACTTATCACGGAAGTCTTTGTTATGAAGTATCTTGTGAAATGCTGAGATGTGTCAGTGAAAGAGAAATTGTAGATGCAGTTTCATTTATTGAAACAAAACTGTTATGTTTATATAAGCTGAGATGTTGCTGGAATTGTTCTAGAAGCCAATGAATTCATCCCATGCAGCCATGTTTGTTTGTTCTAAACAAGTTATATAGAAATGTTAAAGAATTAATGACTAGAGTGACTAGTCATCGGCGACAGATATCAAATTCCTCTAGCTACCAGTCCTCTCCCTGGTCAATCCAGGTGAATGTGAGATTTATCAACCTAGTCTAGGTAGGTTTTTGGTTTAGGTCATTTTAGGAAGGCTATGACAAAATCTATTGGGAAACTAACCCAATGACCAGAATTCCCATGTTAACTTTTATTGTACTGAGCTTATATATCATGTTAGAATTAAATGAATATGACCTTCTACTGGAGAGATCATGAATCTAAGTCCAGTGAATCCCCCTTTTTATCCTGTAGAGCTATGTGGAGCTACTGTTCAAATCTAATAAACAACAACTTCTTCAGATCGGGAGTTACAGAATTGATAATATACACATTCCAAATTTTCGAGGGTTTGGCCTTTCTCTGACCAAACAATATGCCAAAGCAAAAGCAACAGCGGAAAATGTAACCAGTCGAAACTTAAATATATAAAGAAAGAGGATCTCAGGGGCGTACTTTGGTTTTTGAGTTGTAATTTATTTTTTTCAGAAGCTAAAGAGCTGAGATTAATCCGAAGAGCAAAGCATGAGCGAAATATAAAATGTAAAACCACACCTATAAGTCTTTAATCCGGCAAGAAATATGTATCGTTGCTCAATTCAGACAGTCAGTTCTATAACAAGGATTTCTAAGGCCGCATACCTGCTTTTGTGAAGAAGCTGAATGAACATAACCACTGACCCCTGTAACAAGTTTTGGGTCGCGTGTACTTCCATGGAAAAACTGGTTTCTATGACGCACGGGACTATTAAACAGATTTCTAAAAGAAGAAGTATAAGGTCGTTGAATAGAGCTCCTAGTAAACCCATTGTGAATTCGTCTGTCATTATATGTGCAATATTCTGCCTCATCCGAGCATCCACGGGTAACTCCAGAGTGTGCTGAATTTTCGGAATGAAATGCGAAGGGATCTTCCATGCCGAACTAGACCCTCTGGATCTCGAATCCTATTTTGGGGCTTTAATTGTATCAGATAAGTGTTCTCCGTGCAGCTGCAACAGACTAACAAATGTTTTTCGCCGATGTTACACTAAATATATGATTGACAACACCGAACAGAAAGAAATGCGTCATCAAACTTCCCGCCCATATGAGTGAATTTGTTTTGGGTTTGAGATTTTGAAATGCACGTCCACGCAAAACCCCGCCGGCCCCACCTTGTTTTCGGCACAGTGAATCCCTGTCCCACTGCCACGGTACTTGATTTTGAGCTTCGGCTGTTTGAAGAAATTCAGAACCATTGTGTGCTTTTTCTACTAGTTTATGTAGATGAATCGTACAATATTAACTTTTTTAGTGAGTCGGGTTATGGTTCATTTATATAGATGGATGGTAGAATACTACATTTATTTTTTAGTGTACTACATTTAGTTATTTTAGTGAGTTGAGTTATGGTGGAGGGGAACCAATATAGCGCTGGTCATGGGTGAGGTGAAGGGGAATAAATATTTTTTCAATTCGGGAGTGGTATGTGTTTATTGTTGGATAATTGATTTGCTAACAGTGGTATATACAACTCGGTTCATTTAATGTCTATTGTTAAGTTATTTATTTTCAGTGAGGCAAGGCAATTATGTGATTTGGTTTAGAATTTATTTTTTGATTTACCCAGTTTTAACTTCTCAATACTTTATGATTACAAAACACATGTACTTTTTCTTTTTTCTTTTTAATATGAAAGTGATGTTTAAAATTTATAGGTATATTTAATATTTTAAAATATATTTTATTAATATTTATTGTCATCATAAATTACTTAGTTAGGGTTTCGAGAATGGTTGGTGTTAAAGGGTTTAGAAATGTAGGGTCCGCAAAGATCTAGAGTTCACATCTGGAGAGTTTCTCAATTTTGGTGAAACTCGTCTCAGGAGAATCATTTAGTTTGTAGGCTTCGAACTCAGATCTTGTTTTCTCACTTGTGAAAAGGTTACAAGAGAAGATGTGCATTCCTCATAAATGCTTTCGACTCATTTATGAAGAATGACAACTTCAGGATTAGAAGCTTCTCAATGAATAAAGCATTACTAAGCACAC
>APFE031220539.1:0-29775 GCA_000404065.3 Pinus taeda
AAACAAATTTAAATATCTTATTCACATGAAAAAACAAATTTACAGAAATTTTAGAACTATAGTTTAATTATTATATATTTTGGATTTTTTTAAATATTGGAATTGGGCTAAAATGTCAAACCAGGGATTTTAAAGCCGTAGTTTAATTATTTAATTATTATATATTTTGGATTTATGTTAATATTGGAATTTGAACAAAGTGTCAATCGAAAAAATATGCGGAAAATCTTAGATTACGGCGATTTTAAATAGTTTATTAACCATTTACTCCAGGACTTGGTTAAGCTTTGAACCAGAGCCGTCAATAAAACCCATGCTATCGGGCCATGAACCATGACCTGGTTAAGCTTTGAATCAGGGCCGTCAATAAAACCCATGCTATCGGGCCATGAACCAGACAATACCCGTCAGTGTCTGTACGACTGACGTAGCTGTCGATGGACGAAAAGACAAGTGAGGTTAAATAGCCGTCGACTGGATGAAGATCACGGATATATTCGCCGCCTCCGTATAGTGAACATAAATTCCCGTACACTACACGGAGATACTACACGATTCAGCCAGCACGTCTAGTAGCGTTATGGCGTTGGGTTTATCGGTGTGACAACGGCGTGTCTCTGTGATTTTTTAAAATTTTGTGATACGGTTTATTTTTAATTGTCTGTGTTTTTTTTAAGTGGGGACAATTATAGTTTAAGATAAAAATAGATTTTACATTTGAAATATTTTTAAGCAGTTGTCTATAATGCGACTTTTTGAAAGTCTTTCTGGTGGGTTTTTCCGGTTAAAATCCGGCAGCAATTTATTGAATCTCATGTTTGATAGCTAGTTTCTGCACAATCAAAGCATCCCAGGGGTTTTTCATGGTGCTGAATCCAAATATGCAGTTAAAAAACCATTTTAACCGCAACAAATCATGATTTAACCTCAATTTCTTCCGCCGGATTCCGTCACCGGAATCTCCAAAAAGTCGCATTATAGACAACTCCTATTTTTAATGGGTTTGGATGGTATAAATTTAATAAAATTAAGTTTTTATTTATTTTATAAATATTTCATTATTATTATTAAATGGTAAGATTTATGGGATTTGAATTATTATTATTATTGGTAAGATTTATGGAATTTGAATTTGTGATATAGAGTGTTTTAACAGTATTTATTTATGGTCAATTTAAAAGCTTTTGGTGTATTAATTTAATATTATTTTAAATTAGAGAGGGAAAGGATCTCTTACTTTTAATGTTACTCTGTCATGTGCATGAGGGTTTGAGGGCAACTTCGGGTCAGTTGGCTTCCTTTCCCTGCAAGCCTCTCCTTTAGCTTCCTTTTGGGCCTCTTGTAGCAGTCTCTCCTTTAGCTTCCTTTTGGGCCTCTTGTAGCATCCCAAAGCCTCCTTTGGCAGTGCAGAGCCTCCTGTAGCTCCTCTTGTAGGTTCTTTTGTAGCACCTGCAAACATTGTTCGAAGCAGCTCAGTGGCACCCCAGGTAGTCTCTGATAGCACTAAATGGCCCTTCTCTAACTTTTTCTTGAAATGAGTGATCATACAAATGGAGCCGAGATTTGTACTTAATATTCCATTTGTGGTAAAGGATCAGAGCATTGTGATAACATGGCGCTTGCACGAAATTTCCTTTTCTAACCGTTGTCCCCACTCCTTGCAATCATCACCCTACTCCTTGTGATTATAAACTCACTCCTTGTAATCACCACCTCACTTGAGTTGACTTTTCCACGTGCATGTGTAACTTAAATGAACCTTAGTTTTCTAATCGAAGGTGGCCAAGTTCACTGGCCAACTCTAGCCCATAAAAAAAATCCTTTCTCAACCATCACACATTTTATCATCATATGCATAGGGAAGAGGTGAGGGTTGTCATACCTGAGCCTACCTGTGATGTCAATGTGTTGGAGAAACTTGCATGCTAGAGCTGAACTTCATAATAGGATGATCCTGAAGGTGTTGGTTTCCTTTGTTTCAAGTGCACAGATCCTCATAACTTAATAGTTCTTTGACTGATAACATTGTTGTGTGTAAAGGTTTCTTCTCGGTGTCCAATCTGTTGTTGGTGGAGTGGATGGGTTATCATCTGATGTGCCCATCCTTACTTCAGAAATGGCTTTATGATTCTCAAGGTGGCTAGATATCTTGCTCTGTGGGTGGAAAAAGTTGATTATGGAATTTTTGGTGTGACTGCACAGGCTGCTACAAGAGGAATCCTCTTCCTGTAGCAGTCATTTAATTCCTCTTTGAGACCCTATATTGCATGTGGAATTTGAGGGCAAGTCAGAAAACGCACGAGGATAGGTTTAGGATCATGAGGAAGTGGTGTAGGTGGGGGAAAAATGAAAGCAGAGGCTTTCTTTGTTTTTCTGTATGCATGGCAGAGAGAAGTTGAAACCGACTTTCGGCTAGATGGAGTGGATGGGTGATGAATTTGATGTTGGTGGGCCTCTCTCAACACTTCTTGAAAAAGACATGACCTCTTGGCCTCTTTCTCCAATCAGATATTCCTCCTGTAGCATTTCGGGCTCCCCCTGTAGCATTACAGGTTCTTCTTGCGGCACACAGACTACTCCTGTAGCATTATAGCGAGGAGGAAAATTTGATGCTATTGTTCGCTAGATGATGGAGCGAGGTAGGGAGGTGAGTGAAGGAGGTGAAAATGAAATGGGTGGCTGGAAAAATGGAGGAATGCACTTGTAGAATTTTTCTTGTAGTCATGGTTTTGTTGAATACCTAGAGAACTGCAAAAGAGAGATGTTAGCATAAGTAGTGTAAGAACTACTTCCTTGTGTTTTTCTTTCTCTTTTTCTCTTTTTTCTTGCTTTTTTTTAGAAATGCAAGTTGCCTTTGCAAAGGTTTTCAACCTGCATGCCTGCCCTAGGCGCCTCAGATGAGGCTATCACCTGGGGATCTTTTCATCTTTTATTTCCTTTTGCTCCTGGCTTGCCTCAGAAAGGTTTTCAACCCTGGAGTTGGCATCAAATGCCCCACGAAGGTTTTCATCTAGACCCTCTTATTTTCTTTTTTCTTTTTTTTTCTAGAAATTTTGTTGACTAAGGGCTGTGAGCCTCCCAATCACATTCAATTCTCTGTTGACTGAACTGACAAACTCTTCTTTGGACAACGGTCTTTTATACAGCGTCAACCTCTAGACATTTACAACTAGGTGAATACCTTCCTCATCAATGGTTCTAATCTTGACAGACCCATTCTCATGACATTTCTCTACTAGATATAGACCCAACCATCATGTCATTAACTTCCCACTAAAATCTGTAATATTCCTAATTGGAAAATAACAGTAAATATAGAGCTATGAATTAGGAACAGTGAGCAAAATATAAAATCAAGCACCCAAATTAGAACACCAGTAAATATGAGCAGAATATATGAGCCATTTTTATTAATATGGGTAAATTTGAGAACAAAATGACATCACAATGGAACCTGAGTTTGCCATCAAGCTATGCAAACCCTAGGTGAAATATTGCTAACCCAATTGTTCAAATGGCTCCAAACTGATATTACGCTCTGCCCAGAAAATCTCCTATGGACTCCCAAATGGAATTGGACGTTCTCCTCAAAATAATGCCCGAAATGCTCTAAAATCGCAGCTTCGAGCTCCACTCCTTATACCCAAAATACCGAGAAAGGGTTTGGCCCATCTCCAAGCCAAAACTGAATCCACAAAGTGATGCAAATTTACCATCTAATCAACGACACATGCACTACAAGAATGTGGATTTTGGGCCTGAATATTGCCCACAAAATTTTGTAAAAAAAGCTCGAGTCTCTAAATAAACTCACAAAAACCCAATTTATCCAAAAAGCACCCCACAATACTGACACTGTTGAATTAAGCCCAAATCCACCACTGAAAATCTCTCCCAACTCTGCTTAAATTCTCCCTTGAGGAATACCTCCAATCTACAATGCTTATCTCTCCTCAATCGATATTCGTCCAACCCCTATGCAAGCTTGCCTAGAGACCCCTGTGCACTTCCAAAAATGCAGAATTTCGACCCCAAAAATTTCCTCAAATTCAACCCTGCTATTCACCACAAAATTCTCTAGCTAAAATAAGGGAAAATATCTGCAAATCCTCCAGTGTTTTGGTCCTTCGTAATTGATCTCCTCACAATCAATTCAAGCCACCTCTATGCCCTGGAAGGAACATGTAACAACTGAAGTAACCTGCAATTATGCTCAATGGAAACTCTAAGTTGAGCTCCCAAAATTGCCGCACTAGAGAGACACTCGAAGTTCTCTGAAATGAGGGTGGAATTCCTGCTCAGAAATTCCTTGTGCTAAACAAAATGGTTGTCTTGGCTAAGCATCTCAAGAGAACTTATGTTAAATTGTAAAATGATCAAAGATGTCCCAAAGGAGAGCCTCATTTCTCTATTTATAATTGTTGGCCTCTCTCTCCCTTGGTGGCCCCCACTTTCCACTAGTTTCACCCCCTTTCTTTTCCTCTCTCTTGCTCCACAAGTGCGTATTCCCTTTTTTTCTCTCTTGTGGCCCCCATCTACCAATGAGTTGCAATCTTGCATTTTCACCCAAGCTCCTCAAGCCAAAATCATCTCCAAAACTCGAACTACAAAATTGTGCTATGCCTAGCACATCCCCAATAAATTTTGCTAATCTCCTCAAATGAAAAATCAAAATTTGGGATATTACAGTCCTCCTGCCAAAATTTGCTTGTCCTCAAGCAATCCCTGAACAGACACTCTCTCTAGCTGTTGATCCCCAGTGTTAATGAAAACTATGCCAGGGCCCCAGATGCGACACTAAATTGTCCTTGACCTTTGCACTATCCTATCATGAAGGAATCCCTCAATACCAGGATCCCAAGCCATCATGTCCAACGTGAAGCCCCCCTTGCTCCACTCACTATCCTGCCAGGTATAAGTACCAGAAGCCCTCTTCATACCATCAAATTTGTAGGGAATAATGATCATGATAATGTAGCACTCTATCCAACTCCTCACGAAGCTTCCCTACTGAGTGGTGCATCCCATACACTCCAAGAGTAAATTCTTGAAGATACCACCCAATCTCTGTAGAGATAAAGTCTCGCTCTCACGATCTTCCCCTGATTTCTTCCTGTTGATGCACTTTCCATGCTAATGAAGTCCCCCATGCCATCAATGAATCACTAAAGCCCAATGGAAGATCTAAATGATCTCCCCCTATAGAAATCATCTCATCCCCATGGGTAGATGTACTGCCAAGTCCTGTGATGCCCAAATCCCATGCTAGTCTAAAAAGGGTGCCACCATGTTGTCGCTGCGCAACTCTGACCATGACAGTCTGCCCATCGTGCGCAAGCTGTATCCTCCTCTCTTGGGACTTGATGGCAAAATATCTATAGAGCCCCAACGCATCTGGAACATGCATATCCATGTTGTCATGGCCTACCCATCCAACACTCGTGCTGATCCTTAACATCAACAAGGAAAAACAACCTTGTCATGCGACAAAGGCCTCAACGCTCCCCCACATGTCAAACCAAGTGTGAGTTGGTTCATTCTTTCTCTTGATCCCACTCATCACGAAACAATGTCCCATCAACCAACCAATCCCCTGGATCCCATAGCCGGAACGACTGCAGCATAGTCCTGACAAGTGCATGCACGAACATATACCATGTCTCAAGTCACTTCGTGCAATCAATATAGCTAGAACGACTGCAACATAGTCCTGACATCTACTGGCACCAACATATACCATGTCTCAAGTCACTTCGTGCAATCAATATATGGACTCCCTACACCACGAACCAATCTAACGCATGCGAAATTCCCCTACGTCGACCATACCACATAGTGGGATCTATTAGCTTGCCTCTTGAAATCGGTCCCCATTACTGCCTGGAGTCTAAACATTCGTCTGCAAGTAAGGTACACCAACGGTTGTAGATGCTCCTGAGACACCCCAGAATATCTCACCAAAATGGGGTCATGCATCTCCCTAAGTGTGGGCTCAAGGGTGGTGCAAATGTTACATCTGTAGAAGATCGGACTGCCCCTAAGCATGCATCAACCAACTCGCGCCGTGACCATATGCCACAGTTGGAAAGCCTTTCTCTTGATGCATCATGTCCCGTCCAACTGTCTCAAATGATCCTCCTGGGTCCTATTGCTCATGACACGAGCATCAAGAGATGATATCTAAGTCCCATGTGTGAGTGTGCAATGCTGGAGAGTGATAAATGGAAACTCACAGTAGACCCTGTGATCGACTCGCTCTCCAAATCTGATGGTGCCAAACCCAATGTTGTGCCAAAATCCCTCGTTAGGAGATCTCTCTAGTGGCAACACTTCAACAACTTGTTGTGCATCATCATGCTCTACAGCACTCAAATACGTACCCCTACACTAGCACTAAACTCTGTGGCACAAATCCATGCACCACTGGATACCAATGCTCAATGCCATGTCACCATGTACCATAGGGCATCCCTTATGTGCCCATACATCCACCACTCTGCTAGTACACCCACCACGATGTGATCTACACCTCCTCATTTGCCCAGGTACAACTAAGAGGCCCAACTCCTCACATGAAATCGGGGAATAACGCTACTGTGCCGAACCTCAATAGCTCTAGTGCCCAATACATCAATGAGAGAGCACTGTCTCCATATGATGCCCTGTTCGGTGGCCTAACATTCCACCTCTTCTTACCAACTCCTGCTAGAGTAGGCTAACCATCCTACAATCCCATATATGCCAAACATGCCATGACTGTTGAAAATAGCAACAAGAAATGCTAAAAATAGAAGTGCTATAAATAGCAGTTCGGTTACCAGCACTGGACATAGCAACAAGGAATGAAAAATGGAAGTGCTAAAAATAACATTGCTATAAATAGCATTTTGGGATACCTTCCTATTTTAGTTAGTCCTTGATTTAAAATAGAGAAGTAAAATTCAAATTTGATCTTAGCAATTGTTTGTAAAATAATTAATTAATTCATCTCGAGTTAATTAGTTGTAGAAAATCAAACATGAAGTCTATGTGGGGACATGCAACAGTTTCTCCATTGATTGAGGAATTGATCCATAAGTTAAAGATATAAGGATGAGTTGTAATTAGTTGGCTCAGTTAACTGAGTCAAGTTCAGTGAGATTAACTCAAACAGTTTGTTGAATTAATTATGAGTTCTATTAACTAATGCTTGCATGCATGTCACTGCTGCTTTCTAGATAACTGAATATTCTCTCATAAATAACTCATGCATGTCAGTTCAGTCAGAGACCTAGTTGAGATCAGAGGATGGGATAGTGTACTATCAGTTGGAGGATTTTTCCTATATAGGAAACTCATCCATGTAGAAGGAATCATCTCCTTCAGGTTTGTGCAGTTATTTCTGATCCAAGTGAGCAGTGTGAGGTGGGAATTCACACAAGTGGAAGCACTGGACCCTAGGAAAAACTGCACAAGGAAATAGGAGGCTTGGAGGGCAGAGGAGAGGTTGTGAGAGCCTTTGACTGTCTATGAGCAATATTGTTTGATTGCAGAGAGAGCAGGATAGCTTAAGAGCTGATTCTTTTTGTAACTTGAACAAGATTTCCACTTGTATGATAATACAGAGATTGGGGTTTTAGGCTGAGGCTTTTCTCAAGTTATTTCTTTTGTGTTATGTGTGATTGATTTCTCATTCTCAGTTATATGTGTTCTCATTGATTTTGCTCAATTCGATTAAGCTTCCACAAAGTTTGTTGTAGAAGTAGATCTTGTATTTTTCTTTAGTCTATTGCATAATCTGTTGATCTACAGTGGGAATTTCTACATGGTATCGGAGCAAAGGTAATCAAAGGAGAAGAACAGTATATAAGAAGGGAGAAGTTCAAAGTTTGTGGTTCCTGAATATAGAAATCGAGTTCTCATCACATCTCAATTTCACCAATGGCGTTCAGTGGTTTAAGACTCGAGTACGCCCTTGATGGCAGCTCGAATTATATAGCTTGGAAGGATCGCATGGAAGTAGTATTAGAGGATAACGGTCTAAAGGACTTCATTGATCAAGAAGTCCCCAAGCCGACTGATGCTACTCAACTGGCGGAATGGAAGAAATGTGTGGCTAGAGCAAGGAGAATCCTCCTGGAGGGAGTTTGAGACCACATTGTCCCGAGCCTCCATGGCAAGGAGATGCCATTTTCGATTTGGAAAACATTGAAAGATCTATATCGGAATAGTAGCAATCAAAGGAAGTTGGTGCTGAAAGACAAGCTTCAGAAAATCAAGTGTGAAAAGGGCGACACGATCTCCACATATCTGAACAAGCTCACCACCTGCAGGTTGATTTTGGATGTGTAGGGATGACGACTGCTGATGATGACATGATGAGCCTTGCACTCCTCGGTCTTCCTAAGAGCTGGCATAGCTACCAAGACTCGGTTAATGGAAGAGAAAAACTGCCAGACTGGGAACAACTTTGGTCAGATCTGATGCAGGAGGAAATAAGAAGAAGCACCAAAGATGGATCCTCATCGAATCAAGATGATGAGGAAAATCTAGCCTTAGCGAGTAAGGCGAAGAAAGGGAAGGAGAAGGATTCTCATCCCAAATCGAGTTCTTCGCATGGTGGGAAGAAGTTTGACAAATCGAAAGTGCGATGCTTTCGTTGTCATGAGGTGGGCCATTTTGCTCCAAATTGTCCACTGAGGAAATCCAAGATGGGATCCAAGGAAGGATCTGAAGGTGAGGCATTGGCCTCACAGTTCGAGTTGGATTTCACACTTTTCACATGCATGTTTTTGTCCATGGTGGGAAGTGGTTGGTTTCTTGACAATGGAGCTTCTTTCCACATGACCGGCTACAAGAGTTTGTTCAGTACCTTGGAGGAGAAAGATCTCCAGATACTCATAGCGATGGGTAATGATGAAAAGTACAGTGTCTCAAGTGTAGGCATGGTTGTTTTTCAGAGGGAGCATGGAGCTCACATTACCTTGACCAATGTCAAGTATGTACCAGGACTGAGGAAAAATTTGGTGTTGATCACAATGTGGGAAGACAAAGGCTATGATGTAGTCTTCAATAAGGGAAAGGTTTTCCTTCGACACATCACCACGAGATAGGTGAAGCAGATTGGTTCATGAATTAAGAACATGTATGCTCTTGAGGTTTAAGATGCATGCTAAGCCTTGAGGAGCAAGGCAACTGATGGAGACTTGGTGGTTGAGAGGGAGAGTAAATTACCTCTCAACATGCAGAGCGAGAAGAAGTTTGAGACGATTGTGGAGGATCCACAATTGGTGAAGCAGCTTCAGGAGGTTGTGGAGCAACCACAACTGGAGAAGCAGAGAGGAAACCGAGTGGAGGCATCCATTCATGCAGAGACCTCCAGTAGGGGGGAATTTTGAGGCAAGTGGGCAGAGGGATCACATGCATCCATACCTCCAGGTGCGAGGTGGGGCGATGTGGAGTGATTGTCTCATGAAGGCTGAAATATGGGTTGGATCCTTGAGGTCCCCAACCTTTTGGATTCAACTTTGTTACGGGAGCCCCAACGAGGAGTAGCAAGACTAGCTGAGTGGGTAGAGAGATGCAGATGGAGCGGAAAAGAGAGCTACAGTGCAGGAATCCCAAGACAGTGCATAGCTAGCAAGCTGCAACAATGCGAGAGGCACCACAGTGTTGCACCAGTGCAAGATGGCACAGAGAGGTGTGCAACGATGCGAGATGCATGGAGTGTTGTAGCAGCTCAAAGGTCAGAGAGGGAGCACTTGTTAGTGGCAGAGGGAGCTTCAACGTTAGAGTATGTTTCTAGCCCAGCAGAGAGGTTATTTGGGATATTTTTTTGTTTCTAGAGTTGCTGGAGAAACAACACTTGAAAGAAGTGTTGCATGCAAAACATTCCAAAGGTTCAGGATTGGGTTCGAGTTGAATATCTTTCTTGTTGAGAGGGAGTGTTGAAAATAGCAACAAGAATTGCTAAAAATAGAAGTGCTAAAAATAGCAGTTCGGGTACCAGTGTTGGACATAGCAACAAGGAATGAAAAATGGAAGTGCTAAAAATAGCATTGCTATAAATAGCATTTCGGGATACCTTCCTATTTTAGTTAGTCCCTGAACTTAAATAGAGAAGTAAAATTCGAATCTGATCTTAGCAGCTGTTTGTAAAATAATTAATTAATTCATCTTGAGTTAATTAGTTGTAGAAAATCAAACATGAAGTTTGTGGGGACATGCAACAATTTCTCCATTGATTGAGGAATTTATCCATCAGTTAAAAACATAAGGATGAGTTGTAATATTGAGTTGTAATTAGTTTTCTCAGTTAACTGAGTCAAGTCCATTTAGATTAATTCAAACAATTTGTTGAATTAATTGTGAGTTCAGATAGCTAATGCTTGCATGCATGTAACTGCTGCTCTCCAGATAACTGAATATTCTCTCATAAATAATTCATGCATATCAGCTCAGTCAGAGACCCAGTTGAAATCAGAGGATGGGACAGTGTACTATCAGTTGGAGGATTTTTCCTATATAGGAAACTCATCCATGTAGAAGGAATCATCACCTTCAGGTTTGTGTAGTTATTTCTGAGCCAAGTGAGCAGTGTGAGGTGGGAATTCACACAAGTGGAAGCACTAGACCCTAGGAAAAATTGCGCAAGGAACTAGGAGGCTTGGAGGGCAGAGGATAAGGTTGTGAGAGCCTTTGACTATCTATGAGCAGTATTGTTTGATTGCAGAGAGAGCAGGATAACTTGAGAGCTGATTCTTTTTGTAACTTGAATAAGATTTCCACTTGTATGATAATACAGAGGTTGGGGTTTTAGGCTGAGGCTTTCCCTGGGTTATTTCTTCTGTGTTATGTGTGATTGATTTCTCATTCTCCGTTATATGTGTTCTCATTGATCTTGCTTAATTCAATTAAGCTTCTGCAAAGTTTGTTGTAGAAGTAGATCTTGTATTTTGCTTTGGTCTATTGCATAATCTGTTGATCTACAGTGGGAATTTCTACAATGACAACTCATGAAATTTGCCTGCTCCCTTGTCAATCCATCTTGTCACTGGTGCTGTCGGGAACTTTGAAGGGGATATGGAAAGGTGTGTGCACTGAACCACCAAGTCCATCACGCAGCTACTACCATCACCTACCGACTCCACAATGTGATGGAGAATCCCACCTGGATCCCAATAATAGTCTAGCCCTCGAGCCCTTCTGGTAATCCACAACCTCTGCTGAACTGTGGCCATGGATTTATCTAACCACCTAGTCAGTGCCACCGGATACCAACTCAATATCTCTCATCATCCAACCCCGAGAAAGGGATCAAATGCACGAACAACCATAAACAGAACAAGTCCTCCATCATGTGCATGTTGCAGCCTAAGCAACTCATGTCGCCCCATCTCACTAGTGTGACCAATCCATGCAATCTGCCTAGGTAACACGACCTCTCTCTCACCAACATGCAGGGGTGGCCTAATAATGCTACAAGCCCCATCAATGTATGCTTGAAGTGGACTGTCGTCTGAAAGTGTGACAACTTTGTTGGCTGCCAATGCATCTGAATGTTCCTCATCGATGGTTGACTCCAAGGATGGATGCTCATCCTCCTCAACCATGGGCTCAACATGAGCCACTAACTACCCCTCCACAGATATCTCATCATGCATAACGTCCTCAACAATCAGCAATAGGTAGCTACCATCTGGAAACTCTGTTAAAGATCTAGATGCCTCTGTACCTATCGGCTCCTCATCAACAGTTGATATGTCTCCTGACACCTCATCAATTTGTTGTGCGCTTCTATCACTTGAAAACTCGGACATGGCCCTGGACACCTCATCAATGGATCCCTCAACGATGGATGACACCACATCCATGGGTGGCACCTCATCAACAAATGGTCCTCTAAGTGTATGCTCTACTCTCTCCACTAGGGTGTCACTCACCTCATGCTCAACCTCTTCCTCGAGCCCTTTATACTTGGTGTCCACCAGCAAAGGTGCCTCCTAGTCTCACCCTCTAACTGTCCTTGTCCAGTTTGCTCCTTTTGAGGAGATTCGGTGCCCTAAGTCTGTCGACTTTCCCCACATTGTGTAGATGGTTGCACCTGCACGACTTGTGCACTGCTAGTGTCTCTCTTATAAGGATGAGGATGAATCTGGTTTGTTGCCTTTATCAACTGGGCCAATCACTCATCATTGCAGCGGATTCCACCCCATAATTCCTGCATACTAAATATTCCTTGAGCCATGGGTCGTCTATGGTTTAACCCGTCACTGTGCATACATGCCCAAATATTTCATGATCTAGTTGGCCACCCCACAGTTGGCCAAGATCATGGCTCTAATACCACTGCAATATTCCTAATTGGAAAATAACATTAAATATAGAGCTATGAACTAGGAACAAGAAGCAAAATATAAAATCAAGCACCCAAATTAGAACACAAGTAGATATGAGCAGAATATGAGTAGTTTTATTAATATGGGGAAATATGAGAACAAAATGAGATAACAATGGAATTTGGACTTGCCAAGCAAGCTAAGCAAATCCTAGGTGAAAACTTGCTGACCCAATTGTTGAAATGGCTCCAAATTGATATTACGCTTTGCCCAGAAAATCTCCTACGGACTCCCAAATGGAATTGGATGTTCTGCTCAAAATAATGCCCAAAATACTCTAAAATTGTAGCCATGAGCTCCACTCCTCATACCCAAAAATACCCAGAAAGGGTTTGACCCAACTCCAAGCCAAAACTGAACCCACAAAGTGATGCAAATTTACCAGCTAATCAGTGATACGCCCTACTATAAGAATGTGGATTTTGGGCCTGAATATTGCCTGGAAAATTCTGTAAAATGAGCTAGAGACTCCTTTCAATAAACCCACAAAAATCCTGAAAGAGTTTGCGCTGAATCCACCGACCCCTAGTGACCCCCAACAAGTGTAAATTGTCCATTTTGGCTAGAAAATGCCACACAATACTGATACTGTTGAATTAAGCCCAAATCCACCATCGAAAATCTCTCCCAACTCTGGCTAAATTCTCCCTTAAGGAGTATGTGAAAATTCCTTAATCTAACACATCAGAAACCCCTACTGCAATTTTTGGTTTACTATCTCCTACTTGTTCTTTACATTAACAAGTTAGTTAATTGCATAAACGTCGAAGTAAACACAAATGTAGTCTTCACAGATATACAGATCATGCATTGAAGTAAACAGGAACAATAACACAAGGGACACCGTTATTTTTAGACAATCATCCCTGGGAAAACCCAATGTGGGAAAATCGGTGCAACAAATATGAGGGTTTTATTATGAAGCAAATTCTTGAATACAACTAGGGTGCCATAATTGGCTCACCCAACAGAGAATTTCTGCAGTAGTAGTACCTCTGTCTGAAGACAAATATTTCGGCAAATCAACAACCAAATGATCAACCCCCACAGTGACTCTCACTGTTCCTTGTGTTGGATAGCGAAAGCTGCTCCACGCACTGCTTTGGAATTGCGTCACTCAAGAACTGTGTCACCCTTTTGCTGTTGATCTTCTCTTTGTCTGCCCCATAGAATCTCCCCAGCCCTGCCTCTGAAGCCTAGCGTCAGCGTCTACAGCCCTCTGCATTGCCTGTGTCAGCCTCTACGGCTTTTGTGTCAACCTTTATGGCCTCCTGCATCCTCTGCGTCAGCCCTTCTAGGGCCTGCGCTGTCTCTCCTACACTGCGCTACTTCTCTGCTATGTATTCTTCAGCCTCTGATGAAAATCCCTTGCTGAACTGCTCCTCGCTGCAACTGATCACTAACTCGATTTCCTCAGCAAACCTTACCCCAAAAAATCGAATTCTTGATCTCTCTTGGTGTATCTCCAACTAACCCTCAAGCCTCTTCTTATACTTTTCCTGTTGACGATTCAACTGCTGAGATTAAGTCCCTAATCAACGACTTAGATTAGAACTGGCTTAATCCTCGACGCTTAGAACTTTCTCACCCATTTTATATTAATACACATTAATATTTTTATTTTAGTAAGTTTAGACTTGGGAACCCATTAAAAATATTAATTATTTTACTAACTCCTTATCGGGGTAGAATTTCTCCAAACGATTTCTGGGTCTTGGAGACATCATGTGCCTTAGCCTCTCCACCAATTTTCAAGGCTAGATCACATATGATGCTACCCAAAATGACAACTCCCTATTAGCGAGGAATGTGCTCTAGCAATGCTTCACCATAGAACCATCACATTGATCCTCTGCATCGGTCCTCTATGCTGATGCTTGGCCTGTTGCCCCACATCCACTGCACTGCTGCTTCCTGCACTTCTGCCCATGACACTGCCACTGCCACTGCTACAACTGTACTGCATCTTGCTCTCAACATGTTGTATCACGCTGCCCATAGCATTGCCACTGCTAACTGCTGCACTGCAATTCAATTACCGAGAAGTAAGTAACTGAATTCACCCAAACACTGACATCTTGGTCATTCTGTAAGCCTCGTGATGCTGAAGCTACCTCTGCTGCTATCCTGTGCTCCCTCTACTTCCATTGTGCTGCTGCAACCTCTTATGTGCCTCTTGCACTTCTGCAACCTCCACTGTGCCCTCCAGCACTGCCTTGCCGCTCTATCACACCTTGCTCCATCCGACACCTGTCATCATGCTACTGTCTTTAAGGGCTATCGTAGCCGAATGTGATCCAAGAGTTTGGGCACCTCAAGGATCCTGCCCTTCTTCTATAGTCCTCTCGACTACAGCTTTATGTCTCTCCACCTCTTCTCTAGAGGCACATGCGCATGAGCGCTCATGGCAAAATTGTCATCACTCTCGACATCCTTCTCCACCTATGATGGAGCAACGTTTGAGTCAGAAGCTTCTCCCTTGCCTTTCTTCCTAGGGCATTGAGAGGCATAATGTCCCAGCTCCCCACAGTTGAAGCACTTGACCTTGGAGATATCTTTCTTCTTCTTCTTCTAAACCCCCTGTTGATCCACAGATGCTAGAGTTGCATTCTCCTCCTCCTCTTTCTTGATTCGAACTCCCTTACCGCTACTCCCCGCCTTGGTCAATCTCCTAATCTCTTCCTTTTGGAGAGATTCCCACATCTCCTTGCAACTAGGGAGAGTCGCTCTACCCAAAATGCTTTGGAGAAATGTCTCCTAGTTGTCGGAGACTGCGTCCAGAGCAGTCCTAACCATGAACTTTGGATTCGGTGTAGACCCCACTGAAGTAAGCTGGTCGCGAATTCCTTGCACCTAAAAAGGATCAAATTCTATCTCCTCTCATTTCTACATCTGATATGACCTCAGCTGATTTTCCAATAAAATCTTTCGCTGCACGGAAGAGCCTTGGTATAAGGTGGTCAGCATCTGCCACATCTCCCTTGCTGTGTTTTTCTCAGCAATATGTGGTATGAAATGATCCTTGACCTCGTCTAGTATCATGCATTTCTCTTTTGTTCGGCCTCCTCATACTTGTCATTTGCATTAGGGTCAACTGGGACAGCTACAGTTTTCAAGGTATAGTCCTTGATGCAATGCTTACCCAGGATTGCCAGGATCCTAGCCTTCCAGATGACAAAATTGGAAGCCTGTCCAATATGTCTTGATCCTTTAATCTGTTTAATGCCATCTCTGCTCCTCTTCTCCAGACTTCCTCTAAGTCTTGATTTCCCTCTTGAAAATCCTTTGGCCAACTTTCGAATCACCCCTCTCCAATCCTCCTTTGTCGCTACAACCCGGATCTAGATTTCTTGGTTAGAAATCTGTTGAGGTAGTGCTTCCCTCTACCTTGGTTCAGTCTCCTTAGACACTGTTTTGCACCGACAGAAACAACGTCCCACCAACTCCTCAAATCAAAATTTACATAGTTCCCTTAGCCCTGACAAATCAAAGAATATGAGCCCTTTTGACTCTGCGTAATCACAGTGAGAGCTAAATCAGCTCCTCCTAGCCACTATGTCAATCCTTCCTGGTTGAGAAAGATGACTTGGCACTGCGTAGGCCTGATCTGCCCCCCTTTGCCTCTACGTTGGCTTGGACAACTGACGGAGCTACTGCGTGGGCACCTCCCACCTACCGCGTCTTCCTCCCCCGACTCAGAAAGCTGATGCAGGCATTGCGTCACACTCTCTGCACTGCGTCACTCCTCCTCTTGCCTCTTCAGCTCTAGAATAGTGCTGTCTCTCCAGACAGCTGCTTTTCTGTTGCAAATTCTCAAATTTTCTCGGTTGGTGTCTTCAGTCGCCTCTGATCTGCAATTACTCTGATACCATGTGAAAATTCCTGAATCTAACTCATCAGAAACCCCTACTGCAATTTATGGTTTACTATCTCCTACTTGTTCTTTACCTTAACAAGTTATTTAATTGCATAAACATCGAAGTAAACACAAACGCAACCTTCACAGATATACAGATCATGCACTGAAGTAAACAGAAACAATAACACAAGGGACGCCGTTAGTTTTGGACAATCGTCTTCGGAAAAACCCAATGTGGGAAAACCGATGCAGCAGATATGAGGGTTTTATTATTAAGTAGATTTTTGAATACAACTAGGGTACCAAAATTGGCTCACCCAACGGAGAATGTCCTCGGTAGTAGTACCTCTATCCAGAGACAGATATTCTGGCAAATCAACAACCGGATGATCAACCCCACAGTGACTCTAATTGTTCCTTGTGCTAGACAACGAATGTACCAGACACCAATCTGGTGTTGGGTGTCCAATGGTTGTATTCCCTTGGCTGGATTACCACCGATTAGAATCAGCTTTGTTGGGCCGGACGACAAGCTGGTGGTTCTTCAGGGCATGCATTCGTACCCCCCTGAGACAATTTCGCCCACAGGATGGAGGCCAATTTGAGGCATGGAGACATAGCATGGGTAGTAGAGCTGAGGATTCCAGAGGCTGGGGGGAGGCCAAGCCACCACATCCAGACATACAGGCAGTATTGGATACATATTTGGTAGGTTTTGGAGATATACTGTTGGGACAACCACCTTACAGGGGATTTGAGCACACTATAGAGGTGGAGCCTGGTGTACAGGTAGTTGTTACCACATCCTATAGGCATCCCAAATCCTATAAGGATGAGATTGAGAGGGCCATTAGGGAGCTATTGGCACTAGGCCATATCAGATCGAGTTCTAGTCCATTCGCTTCTTCGGTTCTGTTGGTGAAGAAGAAGGATGGAAATATCTGCATGTGTTTGACCAAAAGGCCCCCAACAGGAAGACGCTGAAGAACAAGTATTCCATTTCGCTTATTGATGAGTTGATGAAAGAACTTAGAGGAGCCAAGTACTTCTCTAAGATAGATTTGTGGTTGGAATATCATAAGATTCGGGTGAGGGAGCAGGACATCCCGAAGACAGGTTTTAGATGTCATTATGGGCATTTTGAGTTCCTGGTCATGCCTTTTGGGTTGACCAATCCACTGGCTACTTTCTAGTTGTGCATGAACCATGTGTTCAGAGGCCATCTGAGGAGGTTTGTACTAGTATTCATTGATGACATCTTGATCTATAGCAGGACATGGAGGAGCACCTACAACACTTAGAGGTAGCCTTACGGATATTGGAGGAGCAACAATTCTACGCCAAGCTGTCCAAGTGCGAGTTTGGGCTGATAGAGATGCTTTACTTGGGACACATCATAGGTCCAGATGGCGTCAAGGTGCACGAGGAGAAGATCTGGGCCATTTGGGATTGGCCTGAGCCTCGAGATGTGATAACGTTGAGAGGGTTTTTGGGATTCTGTATCTATTATCGAAAGTTCGTGAAGGGCTTCTCACAGTTTGCAACACCCCTTACTGATCTGACTAAGAAGGGGGATTTTGCATGGACAGAGAGAACTCAGGTAACATTTGATCGCCTCAAGGAGGTGATGAGTCGTTGCTCAATATTGGCACTTCTGGATTTTACACAGCCTTTCACATTGGAGTGTGATGCATCAGGTGTGGGGATTGGAGCAGTCTTGTCCCAAGGAGGGCATCCCATTTCCTTCGAGAGCCAGAAGATCCTACTACATGAGATGTCGTATTCCATTTATGACAAGGAGATGTTGGCCATAATGCATGCATTGGCCAAGTTTAGACAGTACTTGGTGGGAATTGATTCCGGGTGAAGATGGATCACAACAGTCTTTGCGATTTCATGGGGCAGCAGGGCCTCAATGACAGGCAACAAATGTGGGTTAGCAAGGTGCATGCCTACGATTTTGACGTTGAGTATGTGCAGGGGAAGCATAATGTGGTGGCAGATGCATTATCTAGGAGACCAACAGGACGTTCACTCATGAGCATTTGTCATGATTGGAAGGCTTAATTATTGGTGGAGTACTCCAAGGATTGTCGAGCGTGCGAGATCTTGGAGGGCAGCCATGTAGATGAGCGCGACAGGGTTATGGATGAGGTTATTTATTATAAAGGGTGCATATTTTTGGTTTTGGGATCCCAGCTGAGGAAGAGTATCCTTCGAGTAGCTTATGATTCTCCTTTGTCTGGGCATTAGGGGTTTATATGGCAGTGAGTGTTACATGTCTTGATCAGTTTATGGGTCTTTTTACCATCTGTGAACATGTTTGATTGAACTCCCTTAGAAGTCAAACAACCAAAAATATCTTGAAGAAGATGAGAAATTTGCAAATAATAGCTATCACACCTTGTCAAGTTTCACCTGTTTTGATTTTCCTAGCTTTTCCCGTGCATTCTCTGGAATTAACTCTGAGAACATCGCAAAGATGCACTTTGTCTACCACTATAAACCCATGTAGGTGAATTCAAGAAAGTAAAAATAAAATGTACATTCTAGAAACATAGTTGGTTGATTATTTCCCAACTGAAAGCTTCCAGGTGATGACTATTCGAACTATAACCCTCAGATGATGCGTCTTAATCCCTTTCCTCATGGAAACCTAATCCCTCAATTAGGGGATCTCACCCTCTTCTTTTGGATGTGAAACTTCTTCCTCTTGGCCTATAAAATGACTAGAGGGTAGAGGGTTAGAGGAGGTCAGAACTCAGAGAAGATAAACTTATGCTGCTAGTTTGAGATTAGAAAGCTTGTCATCTAAGGAGGAGATTAAAGGCATTTGGGAGGATCCTCACAACATCAAAGCGAAGGTTGTAAGGCTTCTATTTATCTTTGATTGAACACTTTCTCCCATTGATTTGTCTTATTGGAATGATCAATGGTTTATAATTGTTTATAATGTTTATTAAGGCAAATTCAATTCCTAATCTCCTTGATCATTAGGTTAAGTTTTGTTTGGATTATTATATCGCATATTCTTTTGATCCTTTTATGGCTTATGGTTGCAAGTCTTGTCAAGCATTGAGGAGCTACATCAAGTCACAACAAGGGATCTTCATCGAGCATTTTGTGGTATAGGTAAGAGGCTCATCCATTAGTTTTAATTCTTATAATTCAAACAAGTCCAACTTAGGGAAAAAGTCAGTTCAATTCTCTTGCTTGTTTCTAGTTTCCGTCAAGGATCTAGGGAGATCGCTCTTGTACGCAAGAGGGATTTGTCCGGTGTAACAAATTGGCATCTCCATTGGGGAACGTCTCTATTCTCTTCCTTTTTCTTAGTTTTTCTTTCTAATCCTTCTAATTTATCTCGACTTGAGTCTTTATGAACTAATGACCTTTCAGATCTATGTGGTTGATTTCTTGAATTTTTATTTTTTCTTGGGTTTATGGTATCCGCGTTGTTTTCGTTTGCCAACAGAGCGCAATTTTGCTCTAGTTTTTCCTTATCAACTGGGCACATGTGCTCTGTTTTATATTATTGACCTGCACATGCCTTAGGATTTTTTGAGAATTTGTCTTTTGCTTCAACCCAAACCTGAGTTTCATTTTCTGGAAGTGTCATTATTTTTGTTTGGACTGTCCTATGTCTCTTTTGAACTCATTTTAGTGCTTTGTTAATATTTTTTGAGAATTAGGTATCTTTGAAGAAATTGGTTAGGGTTTTTCCTGGTTGGTTTGTCGATTGATCAAAATAAGGTAGGTTGTCTTTCATCTTGTGATATCTTTATTTGTTCTGTCAAATGCACCCGTTAGCCTTAATTTTTTGCTTGTTTGTGATCATACTCATATTGAATTGCAAATTAGGATTTCTTGAGATCTAGTGCTTTTGTGAAGAAATTGTTGCTTTCAATTTTGGGAATTTCTCACAATTATATTGTTGTTATCATTAAATCAAAGCATTCATAGGGAAAATGTATTTTTCCTCCAACTCTCTTAATTGATTTCTGTGTGCTTGAAAGTTTTGAGTGATAAGTGATAAAGAGTATTTTTGGTTTATTTGATATTTAGGGAAACCTAGAACTTGGTTTATTTTCTGCGTTTTCATTGCATTAAGATGGAATTGTTTGTTTAGGAAAGTTGGAAAAGTTGTGAGTTTTGCACTTCATTTCGGAAAAATCAAAGAAAATCTTTCTTTCCTCTAAATAGGATTTCATCGAATTTGAAAGTTGCAAATTGCATTTTTGAGTGCATTAAGATTTTGAGTCATGTCATAACAGCGTGAGTTTCACCTTCATTACCTATTGAGTAAAGAACAACTTAATAATACAACGTTAATTAAAATTCATCTAGAATTTTACATTTTTTAGGGCTCTTGCGACCTATAGTAGCTTAAGTGTAGGGCTTTGGAATAGGGAAGGAAGTAAACTTTCCAAAGCTACAAACAAACAATAGAATCTTGTGTTAGGGAGAGAAAATCCAATTATTTCAGTTTTGCTCTGGGAAGCTCTTCTTGTACATTAGTTAACCACAAGATCATGTCGAATCTGGTGAAGTGATCGTACCCACTTCATCAGCTAAGATATAGTGATTTGCACGTATTAAAACGGTATCGAAAGGTACTTGGGGTCACTAGAAAGTAAACCTCCAATTGATTATGTGGAGGAGCCTTTAAGGGGATTGAGCTTGTTACTCTGCCCTTGTGTGTATGTCCAATCTATGACTGTCCCCTTAGGTAAAATTATTTTATTTGGTAAACTTAGTGAGTATAATCCTAGGGCTCTATCTAAGGTGATGGGAGAGGGAAGGTCTTGTTGTTCCTAGAACAGACGTTGACTAGACTCACTTGGACTTTTTGGAGGGTAATCGTTGCTCGAGATGGTTTGTAGCAAAGTTACTTGCACCATACTGTTTCATTAAGAAGGTTGTCAAGGTAACTGGTTTCAAATGCTCATTTCTATAAATGTTTTCACCTTGAACATTGTGATGTTGGATTTCATCACCAACTAGCAATTATTGATCTCTATGAAGACTCAGTTTGTATGGTTTGAACTCCTAGATTTTTAGCATGTGTTACTTTGTGTAATTTATTAATTGAAAAATTTTCATTGTGGCGGAATTACCAAGACAATCAAGGAGGATACTCAGGGAGCCCCCTGAGTATACACCAAGTCAGTTAGAAAAGATAAAAGCCAAAAAGCCTAAATCATTGGGATCCAGAACTACAACGAAAACTAAAACTTTTACTATTATAGACTTTGATGTAAAAGGAACTGAAGTTAATCAACTAGAAACATCTACAATCTTAGGCCTTGAAGTGACAGAAACTGAACTTGATCAAACTCAGAAAATCAGTATCACACTCGGGAGGAATTGATTTACAAAATACCGAACAAATTCAAACTGAATTAAATATTGGAGATTTTTCATATACAAATCCCATTTCTGAACCAGATATTGATGAAGTCTGATATTTCTGAACCTGAATCCTGTATGCTTGCTACAATGCATATTCCAGATCCTCCACATTCACCACGTGTGAAACTCATTATTACCGATAGTCTCCTTCCTGGTCTCATTAGCATCGAAGAAATTGTTTTAGACGAAGAGGAAGAACCATTAGTTTCTACCAGTGAACCAACAGATATTTCAGATATTTTGTTTAGATCTCTTCACCCTGACCCTTGGTATTTCACACCCTTGAACTTTTTATGACAAGGGATTCCACGGTACACGACTCCTTACTCTATCGTATTGGGTTTTGACTGGTCTATGATGGCTTCTGGAAGTACCTCATCAGACACATCTCTGTTTTCTACTTCTCTAGAGTCAACATTATATGGTGGTTTTCTACCGCCCGGATATCACTCTCTTTCTAGTGCTTATTCAGGAGCTTCCTCCTCAAATCAATCTTCAAACATATCAACTAGTGTAATTAATCCTACTAATGAAGGTTTGACATCTGAACAATTTACTAATATGATTTCCAGTAATGTTGGTATTCCTCAAATCAACCCAATATTTGGTTATTACCTGCCTGGGGGGCAACCATTGTATCCTCCACCTGGAGGACAATCTTTAGGTGGATCATACCCTACAACTGGGGGGCAACCCCCTACTGGAAATTATCTTAATTATGCTCAAATGCCTCAAACCGGTTTTGGTCAACCTGTTATTCCTCAACCTGCCATTGGAATGCCTTACCCTCCAACGAATACAATCTGGAACCCTTCGTTAAATCAATGGTGAATCCCAGTTGCTTCTCAAGTGACCATGTATCAACTTGTTCAACCTATTGGACAACCTACACAACAATTAACTTTTCAAGGTATGTCTTTTCAAGTCGAACCAACTGTATAGCTTAATCCATTGACACCTACCCAACAACCACTCCAGCGTCTTGTCTCGAGTACTACTCCTCAAACATTGGTTCAGTCTGTTGTACCAACAATTGTTTAGAATCCAAGTCCAAGTTCACCTCAAACTCCCATTCCAAGATTATCACAAGTAATTGTCCCACTTACGTCACAAGTAACGGTGCAACCACTTGTTCAATCTATTGCTCAGGTATCTGATGTTCAATCTATTCCTACAATTCTGTCCATACCCCAAATACCTGTTGTACAACCTAGTTTTCCATATATGCAAGTGTTGTTTCAAGGGAAACCTTTGCAAAATCAACCCTTTCAAGGACAGTTCATTCAAGGTCAAATGGGTCAGAGTCCTTCGTTTCAGAATCAATCATACCCAGGTCATACGTTTCAAGTACCTATGTAACCGCAATACGGTATGACTCATCCTGGATATCCAGGAGGTATGCAGATTCCAACTGCTTAGGCTATTCCAGGATATCTTGGGTATCCTCCTCCTGGTATAGGACTCGTCCCTCAGGGTTATCAATATACACCTCAGGATCCTAACTGCCAGTTGCCTTTCATTGCAACCTTGGATTTGCCTGACCTCTCTCGATTAACTAATGATCCTCTTCTTTATTTACCATTTTGGCCAGCCATTCCTACTAAGTTGCCCAGTGACATCCCTAAGTTTGAAGGTAAGTCGGGCGAAGACCCATCAAACCATGTTATGATGGAACTGATTAATCAATGATTCTATTAGATTATGACTTTTTCAACGTACCTTAATCGGTTCGGTAGCCAAATGGTATGTAGAATTATCGTGAGCTTCCCTCAGTACATTTAAAGCCCTTGCTACAACTTTTTTGACCCATTTTCGTTTGCCCATTCGATATGATAATGCAACTGAACTTTTAACCTCTTTAAAATAGTCAACATCAACCCATACCTCAGATCACATTCATGAATGGAGACGAAGACGTCGTTTGGTTAAAGTTTACATTCCAGACCAGATTTTGGCCAAATGGTTCATAAAATCTCTTTTACCAGTAATAACTGAAGATGTTTCCAAAGGAGGTGTTGTAACTAAGGAGCAAGTAATTGCTCGTGCTCAATACCTTGATCTTGTTTTTATACTCAGTCTGGTACTCTGTATGAAAAGAACCTAGATTTACCTCGCGCTAGTCAAACTAATCTATCCCTTATAGGATCACATGCCATTGATGGTATAATTGGTTTTTTGAGCCAAAAATCTAAGAATAAAAAGAAGAATTCTAAAAAACTCGGATTTTGGCTCTATCTGATTCACCTGAAGAAGATCATTCTCCCGAAATTACTTCGGAGATTAACGCGGTAGAATCATCTACTAGCAAAGGTAAGCAATTCGAAAATAAGAAAAAGGGAAAAGGGAAAGCTAAACAAGACGCTCATTCTAAAGGAGAAATCGAACAAGAACGAGCCATATGATGAAAAGAAGAAACCTCGTTATCCTTGCCTAATTTGTGATGAATATCATTACACCACGGAGTGCCCACATTGTGCCAAAGTTTCTAAATTTATCAAAGGTTCACTCACTCTTGTCGTTTTGAAGGACCCCTTTCCTCCTCAAGGTAGCAAAATGGTTTCTCATGACCAATCCTCCTCATCCACATCTGCAGATATCATGATGATGTCTTCCAAAGTTATGGTAGTAACGACATCCAAAGATTATGCATCAAAGAGTCTTGTTGAAGATGGAGATGACTCCAATCTAGTTAGTCAAACTTTCACATCTACTCCTCCTCCTTCTGAATCATTACATGTTGAAAAACCAAATCCTGATATGATAATTCGTCTACCTCCTAAGGGTATGCTTCCAAAGTCAACCTTTAACCCTCATGCTAGGGCTGCTCAGAACTATAACATTGTCGAAGATTTGGCTATGTCACCTTTGGCAATGCTGGCTCTAGAAGTGTTGCAGACTTGTCCAACACAAAGGAAGTTATTATTATCAACCATTGGAGCAGTAGATCCTCATGAATCCAATTTGATTGTTTTCAATCTTGAGAATCATGTCCCACTTCTCCCACACCAACTGGATTTTCAGATACCAGTCCATGTCAAAACTCTGAGTTTTTCGAATAATGATCGACGAAGGAGCATCGACATGTATTATGTCCATTACCTGTTGGAGAGCCTTTAGGTTCTTTGACAATCAATCAATCTCCCACAATTTTGAAAGCCTTTGATGGAAGAGATTTTCGTCCTTACGGTATTTTTAATAATTTATCAATCGCATTAGAGGGTAAAACAGTTTCATAGAAGTTGAGGTTGTTGATGCTCAACCTGAATATAACCTTTCTCTTGGTCGGAGCTGGACTTATGCCATGGTGGTAGTAGTCTTGTCATATTTTTGGATGCTTATGTTTCTTCACAAAGGAAGAATTGTGAACGTAGATTAATTGTCCTAAGATACCTCAGATCCTAATTCCACTGGTAGTGTGCCCTTTGTTGGAAAATCAATGACTTTGCATGAAGAAGTTGGTGTTCGTCTTCTCAAAGACTCATCTTTGATGGAAACTTTCACATTCCCTCCACCCAATTTCCCTTATAATGATGCCCAGATTAACATGATTACATCAAGTACTTTCGAATCGGGAGATCCGTGGAAAGTACCTTCAGAATCAGAATTAGTCTTATATGGCAGTGAGATGCTTCGTAGCCCTTTTAAGTTGGCTTATGAGGCAATTAAGTGCTTTTCCAACTTATCAACATTTGAAAACAATCGAATGAATACAATTATTGATGAATATTCTCATTTGTCGCGCTTGGAACCAATCTCTATGCTTGATCCTTTTAACACTGATTTTTAACTGATGAAGGGATTATGTAAGTTATGACATTGGACAACATGCCATGGGACGATAATCATCATCGATCAACCTTTTTTTCATCTTTTGACAAAATTAAGAATAATTTCTCATCTATGTTTTCATCTGAGACTCTTAGTGATCCTAATTGTCCAATATCTACCCTTTCTTCTGATTCTAAACATAATTTAAGGAACATATCAAGAACGATACCCATAGACATCTCAGTCAAACCGAGGATAACTGAAAATATTCATATAGGAGCTTCATTTAGAAGAGATTCAAACTTATAAAGCCTTATTTCAAGAATTCTGCAACATCTTTGCCTGGTCATACGAAGAAATGCTAGGAATCGACGCTAGCATAGTTGTACATGAACTAAAAACTTATCTGAATGCTAAGCCTGTTAGACAACGATTACCTCCTATACATCCACGAAAACTTGCTGCTAACAAAACTGAGGTTGAAAGACTGTTGAAAGCAGGATTCATTTACCCCATTCCTTTGATTGATTGGGTATCAAACATTGTACATGTTAATAAAAAGCAAGGAGCTATTCGAGTATGTGTTGATTACAGAGATATCAATAAAGCTTGTCCCAAGGACAATTATCCAACTCCATATATTGACCAGATTGTTGATGATTGTGCCAGGAATGACATTTTTTCATCCATGGATAGATTTTCTGGCTATAATCAGATAAACATACTCCTTGATGATCAGTATAAAACTGCGTTTATATTCCCATGGGGGACTTTTGCTTATCGCAAACTCCCATTTGGCCTGAAAAATGTTGGTGCAAATTTTCAAGGAGCAATGTCTTATACATTCCATGATATCAAGCATATTGTTTAGTCTTATTTGGATGACCTTCCAACTCATTCAATAAAAAGGCAAGATCACCCATTGCACTTAAAAGCAATTTTCATTAGGTGCAGGCATTACAAAATTCGCTTGAATCCGCACAAATGTTTTTATTTTGTATAATCGGGTCAACTTCTAGGTTTCATTGTTTTGAAAGAGGGCATTCCTATTGACCCCCTTAAGGTAGAGACAATTTTGACTTTTCCTATTCCTTCTAGCCTTCCACAGCGCTAGAGTTTGCAAGGGAAAGCAAACATTTTGCGTAGATTCATCCACAATTATGCCAAACTAACCCAGGGTTTTACTCGATTATTGAAAAAGGGCATTCCATTTTTTTGGGATGAGCTTGCCAATAAAGCTTTTGATGCATTAAAACATGCACTGACCAATGCACCGTTACTGCATCCACCTGATTATCATCGAGATTACTTTCTGTACCTCACTGCATCTGATGCCACTATTGGCATGTTGTTAGTCCAAGAGGATGATTCTAGCAACGAACATGTGATTTATTATTTGAGTAGAAATCTCACTGAAACTGAGATTAAGTACGCACAGGTGGAGAAGCTAGCCTTGACAGTTGTTCAAGTTGTTCAAGGATTCCGTCACTATATACTTCTCCGAAAAACCATTGTCATTTCAGATTGCAACCCAATGATGTATATTCTTACTAGGCAATTGCTAGTGGGCCAATACTCCAAATGGATAGTTATATTACAAGAGTTTGATTTAGAGTTTGAAAGATCTAAATCAAAGAAATCTTTGGTTTTCGTTGAGCTATTGTGTGATTTTCCTCATATTGATATAGAAACTATAGCAGAAGATTCCTTTGTTGACGAATCTCTCTTTATTATTACTACGTCAGATCCATGGTATGGAGATATCATTATATATCTCCAAACCCAAACTTTTAGGCCCGAGTTATCTAAAAACTAATCGTTGTTGAATCCGATACCAATCCCAACAATACAATATTGTTGGTAAATAATGTACAAATCGCCACTAAAATTTTATGCAAGACCATTAATGGGCTTTCCTAAAGGAATACCATCGTAATCAACCAGCTGAACCAACAACAAAGCCAATGTAAGTAAGTTGTCCCTTCATGTTTATAATCACTACCTCGCACCAATTGAACACCGTGGATTCCCAGCATTCCACGGCAGTTTGCATCTGTGCCCGTGTGGCTAAATGAAAGGTAGCGATGCCACACAACTTGTTAACAGTGAAAGTAATGGTCCTCAGGGGCAAGAGCTCTATGGTTTGAATATCATTTCTACCATCTTTGGGCGGTGCACCTCTACAAAAGCAATGTATATACCCATCTATAGTATCTCCTCTTGTCCTTTGTCCAAACAATGAAATATCGACTCCTCGACGAGAAAGATCAATCAAGAAAAAAATGTCATCAGCGTCAATGGTAACGCGATGATCTCCGATCACAAAACATTGTTCCTGGACATTCTAGGTTCTTACCAGCCATGTCATCAGACCTACCTGAGCTTTCATCCCAGGAATGAGCCAGTATTTCAGGAGGCCACAAGTGCTCTCTTTCCCTCCACTTCATTTTGGGTAGTCAATTAACTTGAAATGACAATTTTAAAAAGATTAGAATCATTCTTAAGGTCGATCTCATGCTTTTTGGTGTCCAAATCTTTCAAAAAATAAACCCTCCCCGCCTGCGCTGCCGCTGTTTTACAGACAGGGCGTATCTGCACAGATTTTTCCAAAAAATATTTGCGCAGGCCGCGATTTTCCATATGGAAAATTTTACCCAACTGCACGGGCCTGATTGAAGGAAATCAACGCAGGGCTGAGGGCGCCTTTTTTGACAAATCCTTGCCCCAAAAAATTAACTGAAAGCTTAAAATGGAAATTTGAACAGAGGAAAAGCTAAGTAAGGGAGATATCTTCTACTTGGAAGAAGCGGTTTGTGATTTTGTCCACCAGTTAGCTCAGTATCAGTGCCGAAAGTCTGGTGGTAAAAAACTTCTTTCTCTGCTCCCAAATGGTAAAAATACAAATGGTGAGAAATAATTTACTTTTTCCACTTTTATGGGGTTTTTGAGCTAAAAATAAATATAATTTTTATATTTAAAACCTTTATGAGGGAAAATTTTATATTTTTGAGTAGTTATAACGATTTATTGAGTTTAAATGTGAAGGCTAGGTTACAAAACAAGAATAAATAATTGTGACTATTTAGCAGACTATCACTTTTCATGCTCTTAAAAAATTACGAAAAACGAAATCATAGTCCTCTTTTTAAGCCCTTTTCAGACTCTTTAAAAATGAAAAGATTGTCGAGTACTTGTTTGTTCGAACTTCGAACTCCTAAAAGTAAATGAACAACCGTCCACTTAGTATAAGTTTACCCCTTTTACAGACCAAGTTAGGACTATTACGAAAAGGTATATGTTGATCGAACATGGTCAATAGAGTTCTCTCTTGTATTATTTTATCCTTTTTCGGACCTGAGGGACTAAAACTTACGAAAAAGAGCCTGATGGAGTCTAATTTTTTTTTTCTTCTCACTCTCTAAAACTGAAAAACATCGAGTTTTACTTTCTCCGGGCTTGTTAAAATTTTACGATAAAAGAACTAATGAGTATATTTTTTGTGTTTTTTCCAAACTCTTCAAAAGAAAACGACATCGAGTAGTTACTCCTTTACTGGACTCGTAAAAAATAAACATTATAGGACTTGTTAAGTATAACGGGGCCAAACCATTCCTTCTTAGGGTTCATTAAAAATACTTCGATGGACTCATCCGAAGGTTGAGCTTACAGTCCAAGCATATGTTATCCTCCTCAATCTTGTAAAGAATAAAGAGGTACTTGCCAGTAATGGTGGGGGAAGATTGGGAAAAGGTGTCCATTTTATATTTCATTTCTAAAGGTAGCATGTCGCTCTTGAACACGAAACTTCGTCACATTCATGTTTGGGTTGGGAAATCCATTTGTATTACAATTAATCGAACCTCATTGAAAGTCTTCATGGTTTTCGATATTATCGTTAAGTCAAACGTTGCCAAGTCAAATCTCGTTTCGTTATGTGTTTAAGATAAGTTCAACCTCGGTTCAAGGTCCTTCGTGAATTTTAGCCTTCAACTGCGTTGACCATCATTGAGTCAGTCTTTGCAAACTATTTTCAAAACTTGACATTGTGTTTCATGCAATGTTGTTAAAAGCGCGAGCGAGATTAAATCGGCGCGGGGAATGAAGCGGAAAAAAGCGGAAAAATCGAGAAAAAAGCGGAAAAAAGCGTTTGGAACAAAAATATTTATTTTTTTTCATTTTTTTTCAATATCTAAACCATCTAGAACATAAAATAAATACATTGACACATAAATATGATAAAAAAAACTAATATATAAGATATTTAATATCATTTCTAGCGCTAAAATCACACATAACATTGAATCATGTCCTGAATAGTAAGTCCTGACTCCTGAGTCCCAACTCAGCCTCAAAATATCAACA
>APFE031220545.1:0-16948 GCA_000404065.3 Pinus taeda
TTGAGATCCAGTGGGAAATCTCTGTGTATATGTGTTTTATGGGTTATGCTCTCGCATGTTTTATTTTTTCTGTGATTTAGAATTCGTATGCAGGTAATTTCTGTACGGGGTTAAAACCTACATGTATTTCCTTCCTTTCTGTAAATTCTTCCACCTCGCATAGCCCGAAACATTAATGTATTTGCATAACCCACTTTTCACACAATAGCATTTTAATCCAAGTGCTCAAAGACTTAACATACTTACTCACGGTCCTTTGCGGAAGTGTCGTTCTGCCTCACTATAGCTGACTAAAGTATCTATCACGAACTCAGTAATGAATCCTCCAATAATTCGATCAAGCAAGTGATCAACAGCATGCATGATCTTATTCTCTGATGCTTCCAATTTGCGCATCAACTTTGGGGTCCACACAATAGTTCTATCGAGCTTGCACCTTCCTTGGCTATCTGATAGCTTCGCGATCCACTTGTATAGCTTAGTAGGGAAAGATGTGAAGAAAATTTCATGGATCTCTGTGTACAGACAGCAATCCAACCACTCTTCTTTTGATAGTTGCGGATTCCTTTTCTCCTGCGTCGCTAACTCATGAACCTTCTTATCCAACCACTCTTCAATTTATTTCTTAGCTGGATTCCAGTGATACGACATCAGACATCTCTATGCAAATCCCGGTCCCAACAATGGAACCATTTGTTGACTTGTAGGGGTCTGACCCAAGTTCAGAGTTAATTAGCCAAACAAATCCCTTTACTACTGACCCTTTCAGCAACAATCTAAGGAGCGTGGACTGAGGTCTCACCCGAAGTAGTATGGGGGGGTGTTGGAACCAGGTTTACGCACCCTTGAGATGTCTGAGGGGTTGATCCGTCCAACTGTTAGTCCCTTCACACCGATTACTTCGCGCACTTCTCTGGTCTTTGTGCCCTGATATATTCACCTTTGTGTAGCCCTAACGAAGGGTTGTGGGGCTTCTGCACTACTAGAGCAATGATCTGTACTAATTCCCTAAGTCACGTACTTATCTTCTTATACCAGTTAGTTATCTTCGCGTAAACGGATGCCTCTTTGCAATTCATACCTAATAATACATAAAATAGGAAAAGATACACAAAAATATGCTAAAACTTCTCTTTTATTAATTCTTCCCATGGTTACAGACTCAACCTGCCCTGTACACTCAGCTACAGGGGTCCGCGCACTCAGCTGCAGACTACTAGGCCTCTACACACTCAACTGCAGAACCTTCTCCTACTCTACAACCCAAAGACACGACTTGCACTTCAACTCAATGCTTATTTTTCTTTCTATTCCATCTATTGATGTCTTTCTTACACTTAGAGCCTCTCTCTATTTATACAATCCCATGGTTCACGAACCATGGGTAGATCTTTCAAACTGACATTACATTACAAAAACAAGGGTGAACAACCCTATGACTCTATTATGACTTCATGCTCTGTGCCCACAAATCGTAGAGTCTTTACAATGGACTTAGTCAAAACTTGGGCTTTAAGCCCCAAAACATGCCTTGGGGGGATTTTGCGCCCAACAATGTCATCATAGTACCTCTCCGATAAGTACTACTTCTTGAAAAGCCTTTCAAGTGCATGTTAAGTCAAATACTCCTCATGTGTACCTTTAACATTCTTCATTTCTTGCCACCAAATATCTGCTTTACTTCTGAGACTGAAAGTGGTTATCTTTGCTTTCATGTTTTTTAAATAATCATGCAATCAGAAGAATTTCTTCATACCAAGCAACCATGCTTCTGCATCTTGTGATTTCCTCATCTCTCCATCAAATGTAGGTGGCTTTTCCTTCTTAAACTCATATGGAAAGTATCCCCTTTCACTCTTCTTGTAAGGATGATAATGATGACAATCATAATGCATGCCAAAGCCAGAACTAGAATAGTACATGTGTCGATCACCTCTCCTATCTAGAGTGTCCAACAACTTGTCATCTCTGATCGTGTCAAATCTATTTGACCTATGTCTACTAGGATACCTCCTTCCATATGCCCCATTATTTATTTCCTCTTGTCCATGGCTGATCCAAAGTGGTCCCTGTCGCTACAAATCTGACAAAATCTGAAGTAGTATTGCATTCACCTCTGCTTATTTCTCATGTGCCTGAATGATTTTGTCATTGTATTCTTTACAAATCCTTATTTATTTCTTTAGGCTTCTTAATGTGTCTTCCAAATCATAAGAGTGCCCCACACCACGCTACCCATCTGATGCATAGGGATATTCTATGTAGTCTACCACTTTGCTAGCCGTCTGATCTCTTTCTGGCAAGGCATACTATGTCAGCTAAACCAAATCACAATAAACCAACATACCTTAGCATAATTCAGGAAGGATACCTTGTATGCAAGATCATCAAATCAGAATGATACATGTATAACGTAACCATAATAGCATATAGACATATATCAAATAAGTGTATCAACGCATAAAAATCATTCTATCTAGGGTCCAGTCATTAATGCAAGGCCATATCAACAGTGCATGCTATGACCTCATGCATGACAACAACCATTACTCCATTGCACACATTGACACATGAAACTATCAACATGAATAAGCAATGCCTAATCAACTTCACATTCGTATGAACGCATGTAGTCGAGCATAAGCAATCAATTCTTGTAATCAACCTACAAGATTGATACATGTAATCAAAACATTCAAGAATGCACCTGACATACAAGAATGTAGTCAAGTGACATATAATCAACATGTAAGTGACATATAACCATATGCAACCAGTCATATACTTTCGACAATGCATCCCACAAACTCACATCAAGTTCCTCATGATAACCTTACTACAACCATGATCAACATGATGGAATGCAACAAGCACATGGAAAGCAAGTGTAAGAGACACACATGAAACTAACATGCATGCATGACCAAGCACCTTGACCCAAGGAGAGTGCAACCACACTCTAATACCAATCTATAACACCCCCTCCTCCTAGGTCCACCCAAGCAACCGACCAGCTGAGGTAAACATGCGATAGGAGAGGCTACTATAAGGGATTCAACTTCCTCGGTGACCTTAAGCAAATGGAACTGACAAAACATACCAAACAAACCCATCCACATCAGTAAAAACACCCTCAGTAGACATGTTAGCCACTCAAACATCATGTCGCTAAGTCCCACTAATGATTTAAGCCTTTTAACCCTTATTTTCTCTCATGCTATAGGCAAGACAGCGACTAGAAGACAAATTCGCTCTCACATGCCTGTGTGGCAGCATACCTATGCTAGAATCCCAAATATTTGAGCCATTTTTATAGCCCAGAATCTCGACCTTTGCCCAAAATTTGTTATAACCTTCAAAATCCATGAAAGACATGACGATAATAAAAACAAATCAAAAATCGACCTCAGGATTGGGCCTCAGCATCCCCAACCGGGACTGACATTCTGTCAAACACTTGACATCAATGCAACCTATAGGTATAGGATACAAGACAAAGCATAAATGACTGAAAGAACTTATGAAACATAACCAAAAGGATCACCTCCTTCTCCATTGAACTATTATATCATCAATTAGGTCTTAAATCCATCCATTTAACAATTACAAGTAAATAAATGAAATAACGAGACATGAACCAATCATTTAAGCATGATTATAACAAGAATAAAACCATATAGATATTAAATATAGGACAACCATTAAATCTGCATATAAACCAATGCAAAAGTAAGAGAACTTACCTTTTATTAATCATATGCAAATCCGACCAGGTTCAAGACTTCCACTTACCACCCGACCATAAACATGGTTGAACCAAATATTTCCTTCATCCAGTCACCCATGTACCATATTCCAATCATGAATGTGGGATCTCACACAACAACCAAGATAATCTAGATTTTAAACCACCTCCACCCTCATCAAACCATGATCATGCCAAAATTGGTGCTTTGATCACAATCAAACCGAACTAGGAATGCCATCCGAAATCCATCTTATCCTTGAGGAATTTTCCATCTCCTTGTCTCTTAGGCTTTACCACAATCCAATCTTGGATCACTAGACCCTAAACCGAGACCAGTCTCTCAAGCTTTACCACAATCCAAACCCGGATCACTAGGCCATAAACCAATACTTCTCCCTCAAGCTTTATGATGTATCCCACCAAAACCGATTAAGGGATTCCTAGGACTTTGGGAATGAACCTTGAGACCACCTCCACCCCATATTCTGAAAACCATCCAGTAAACCAAAGCATAAAAACCAAAATAAACATCCCAACACCATGGCATCTAGAAAAATGCAAGGCTAGACTAAAAACCACTGTCATAACCCAACAAAACCATGCCACCGACGACAAGAGAACCATACACCAACATGTAAAGCCATGCATGTCCAAACCAGCTAGGAAATCACTCATGAAAAAGGTTACCTACAAGTATTCTTGCTGAAGTTTCTTGATATTGCTCTTCTTCCTTGATCCTTGCTTTCCTTCCTTTCTCGTTGCTTGTTTTTCCTTCCTTGATCCAAAGCTAGAGTGCTCCAAGAAAACTCTAAGTGGCCAAGAGTGTGTGAGAGAGAGAGAGAGTAATGAGAGAGCTCCAAACTTGAAATGACAAAAGGTTACCAACTAATCATCATAAGCCTCTTTATTAATGAGGCCTCTGTTTTCTTCATTTTCCATTATTTTCCTTCAATTTCCTCCTCACATGCAACCTGTGACCTTTCACCTTACTTTTATGCTAATTTCCTTTATTTTCATAAATAAATGTGCCAAAAATGTCTTTTTTCCTTTTAATGCCTTTGCCTTAGCCTTTGCCAATTTCCTCAGCCATAGACACATCGAGTGATTCCCACTAGGATATTTTTGCCCAACACTCAGCTTGGAATAAGTCTCCCTTAACCATGGTCTTATTTTTCCTTTATTAACTTTTATTACATGGAATTTTCACCATGGAATTATTCAGTTCTATCAGACACACAGTGCTTCATTAATAAATTTTTTAAAGTCTCATGGCATGATATCAAATATGTTTTCATGCATAAGGAATTCATAGAAAAATTAGAAGACAAGGAACTATATATAAATATCAAAAGGTCTAGAATACATAGAGTGGCGTGCAGGTTCCCAGTGATGCCTTGTGCAGAATCTATCGAGTGGATCTTGTTACATATGGGTAGCAAGAATATAGTTCCCAATAGTGAAAGTGGTAATGACATCACAACCTACTATCCACATGACATATATTCTTATTACAATATGGTAACTCCCAAGGAATATTTGAATACTCAGTTTTATGTGACATGGGAAAAGTTGAATACAAAGGATATCCTCAAGTCGTGGTCGAAGGAGCTTGCAAAATTCCGCCTGAGACCAAGTATATTCTACCCGACCAAATATTTGAGAAAGGTTTACCAGTACCTCATGGAAATTTGTTGTAGGTTGCATGGGAAGAAGAACGTAGAATACTTTGAGGAAATTTGGGTTTATATACTCAATTTAGTTGTTTCAAGAAGCAAAGTTTTCGGTTGGGAAAATATCCTCTCCCATGAATTCTAGCTCCACATACAATAGGCCAAAACATCTTTACAAGCTAAACAGGAACTAGATTTTTATGTCTTCTTATCTGTTGGATGGAATCTACACCCATTATGATTTAAGAAGGATGAAATGGAATTGGACCCCTCGTGAGAGAATTCCTATCTACTTCCACTACAAATTGTTATCAAAACTCATTTTTTGAGGAGTTTATGTGAAACTGGTTGAGCACTTCTTTACAGTGTTGTACAAGATGATCTTTCAGATTTAGCCTCCTTGCATGACAGATCGGGTCAAGGAGGCACACTATGATATTTCAGATTGGTTTGCTTCACCATCACGCACATACATCAGATGTTTCAGGTGTTAGACAACCTATCACATTTTTTTTAAACTAAGAAGATCATGCCTGGAGTGGCTCTCAGACATACATAGTCCTTCCCAGGATTAGACCACATGACCTGTGGGGACCAAACCTCCCCACCTAACCATTAGACCACATCCTTGGGACTATACTATTGGAACTATGGTACAGGTATTGTCCTTGATGGAAACCCACTCACAAGTCAGTTCAAATTTGATAAAGGGCAGCTCACATTGTAACAGGTCAATTCAGAAGTAACAGGGTAATGGTATAGAAGAATAGGTTGATGGTACAAAGGACTACATATCATAATCAATTAATTGAAGAAAAAGAATGTTTTAAGTTATTTTAAGGTGTATACGCAGGTTCACCTAGTCCAAGTAGCATATACAAGTGGGTTGACAGGACAAATAGAGCGTATAAGTATGCATGCATTTTCGTAAGAGGAAAAGCGCATACGAGATGGAAAATTAAGATTAATGAATACCAAGGGTCCATACCATGGTATTAGCCCACAATATTGAGTGGAATAATGGTTACTTGACCCTGTCCAAGAATACCATAGGCTCTAAGTGTTGTTTTGGTCCGAGATATTGAGAGAGGCTAAAACTGTATAAAGAGGAGAAGATCAAAGGGCTATGTGTGCAAGCGAAAGGATTTTCATGAATACTTCTATCTAAAGTATATTTTATGTTGTAAGGGCTATGGTTATGATATGATCTTAAATATCTTGTGCACCTTTGGATACAACGTTGGATCAGGATAATGAGACCTGAAATGACTTATCATTATATGATCTGATAATTGTTAGGGCTAGATCTAAATGCTAACACATGTTTTATCCTATAAATGTTATGGTTTGGGTATGATTGAAGTCTGGAATAGTTGTGAATTTATAAGTTATTATTTTCAGATCTATATTCTGGTTGGTTTCAGTGAAGTAGCATATACTGTTTGAAAAGGAAAATCATAATAGTGAAAGTTAAAATATCGATTCACCCCCCCCCCCCCCACTCAACATTTTTCCCAACAATTGGTATCAGAGCAGGTCCTTCAGAAGAAGATTGATCGCTTGAAGGGAGATCTCTCAAGATGAACAATCACGAAGGCATGGGATCTATTAGACCACCAACCTTCAATGGAAATAACTTAGCATATTGGAAGATTAGAACCAGAGCCTATATTCAGTCACTTGGAGCTGATGTTTGGGCAATTGTGAAAGGAGGATACTAATATCCAGCGGCAGTCCCCATAGATCCAACAGAAAGAAAGCATATGAAAACAATTCCAAAGTCGTCAATGCGTTATTGTGAAGTCTATCAAAATCATAATTCGTCAAAGCCATGCAGCTCAACAGAGCCAAAGAAATATGGGACAAAATCATTCACAGGTATGAAGGAGACTCCCAAGTAAAATGCGCTAAGCTCCAAACTCTCAAAATTCAATATGAAACTCTCAAGATGCATAGTGATGAAGTATTTCTAGTTACTTTTTATGAGTAGATGAGATTGTAAACTGTATGAAAAATCTGGGTGAAGAAATAAAGGAGGCTACTTTAGTAGAGAAAATTTTGAGATATCTGTCTTCAAAATTTGAGTCAAAAGTATTTTCCATAGAAGAGAGGCGGGATATTCAATCTGTTATTGTTTTTCAACTTCATGGAATTTTAACTACCTTTGAAATGAGGAAAGGAGGTCCATCAGATATTAGAGAAGTCACTTTCAAAGCTTTAGCAAAGGGAAAAGAAAAGGAAGATCTCAAGGAATCAGGATATATTTCAGAAGAAGATAAGGTAAACTTTGTAAAGAAGCTTCAACAGGGTTCCAAAATATTCATAGGTAAGATTCCATTCAAATGTTTTGCTTGTGGTAGAGTTGGTTATTATGATGTTAAATTTCCTCATAAATATAATCATGAAAAAGGAAAGGAGACTACAAAAGGTAATAGAAAACAGTTTGTAGATTTGAGGCTTTTGCGATATGTATTTTGTGTGGTAATACCTTCCAGATTCATCGCATCTATGTTTTTGGTAATCAACGTTTCGAACCAACCTTTGTGGTTCATCTGATCCTGATGATGAACCATGGAGGTTGGTTCTAAACATCAATTACAAAAACATAGATGCGATGAATCCGGAAGATATTACCACACAAGAAAACAGTTTGTTAATAGAAGAAGTTATTATACTCATGAAGATAGTGATGGCTTGTTTAATACTGATGCGGATGAATCTGAACAAGATTTTAAACTACTCATGGCTTATGACAATGATGATTTTATGGATGCCTTAGAAGAGGAACATTTTCTTGAAGAAATCACTACACTTAAAATCTGTTTGGAAGAAAAGAATATGGTCATAAACACTTTGACATATCAACTCACTAAAAGAGAAAATCACAATGAAAAATTAGAATGTGAAGTAGTGGGTCTAGGAAAAGAACTTGAGAAGACAAATTATCTTAATCTTAGATTTGTTAAAGGATCAGAAACCTTAGATGAAATCATCAAGGTTCAGCATTCTCTATTTATGAAGATTGGCCTTGGATACACTGGAAAAACATCCCAACTAGAAAAGCCTTCAGTCAGCACTAGAAGCTATCATCATGTAGCAAAAACTAGTGAACAATGTGTCAATCCTCAGCAAAAGCCTAAAGGTACTCCCCAGGTCAATCATACTCATTTTACTCCAAGGGTGAACATAAATAGAAGCACCAATCAAAAGGTGAACAACACCAAAACATTTTATGATCACAAAAACTTTTTCTTTAATGGACAATGTTTTTCATGCCATAACTTTGGTCATAAAGTTGCTCAATGTGTTTCTGACAAGACTATCATGACTAGAGAGGCAAGAAAGCAAAGGAGCATGACATGAATCAATAAAAGTTCTTATAATAAATTTTCTCCTCTTGAAGATGAAACTGAATGTTCATTTTGCAATAACTTTGGTCATGGAGAATTTGAATGCAAGAGAAAATTTCGGCCAACAATTCAAAAGGAGCAAACATCATCAAATTCCAAGGTATGTAAAAAGAAGGAATTTAAGTCAAAAATATGTGGCATAGCTCTGTTTGCAGAAGGACAAGAAAACCAGTGGTACATTGATAGCAGATGCTCTAAACACATGACAGGTGACAAAGATAAACTCCTTTCATATAGTGCTTTAGAAAAGGAAAAGAATGTCTCTTTTGGAAATGACACATCAGCTGTCATCAAGGGAAAAGGTTATGTTTATTTGAAAGAAAAGGTTAAATCTAGAAATGTTATGTATGTTGATGGTTTAAAGCATAACTTGTTGAGTGTCATTCAAATGTGTGATCAAGGAAATGAAGTTGTGTTTCGATCAAAAGGATGTATGGTTCATGAGCTTGACACAGGAAAGACCATAATCAAAATTACAAGAACTCCAAGCAATCTATATATACTAAAAGGAGGTCAAGAACAATGTTATATAAGAAAAACAGAAGAAAATTGGCTATGGCACAAAAGATTGGGGCATCTAAGCTTTTCTAAAATAAGAAAATCATGCAGGCTCAAGTTTGTTCGTGATCTTCCAGATATTAGCATCCCAGAAAAATACCATCTGCAAACCATGTCAATTTGGTAAGAAAACTAGATTTCAATTCAATGCCAAAGAAGGATCAACAAGTAAGCCTCTTGAACTCATTCATACTTATTTGTGTGGGCCAACAAGGAAAAAGTCACCTCGTGGAGAAGAATACTACATTTTATTCATTGATGATTTTTCTAGAATGTGTTGGATTGGTTTACTAAAGCATAAAGAGGAAGCATTTGAAACTTTTAAAGTCTTCAAAGCTCTAGCTAAAAAAGAATTAGATCTAAAAATCAAATGTCTCAGATCTGATCGGGGAGGAGAATTCATATCAGATGAATTTTTGAATTTTTTGAACAACATGGAATAAAAAGACAGTTCTTTGTTGCCAGAACTCCTCAATAAAATGGCATGGTGGAAAGAATTAATGGAATAGTTCAACAAATGGCTCAAGCTATGCTTGATGAGTCTGGAACTCCTGACACCTTTTGGGGTGAAGTTGCACATATTGCAGTAAATATTCTCAACAAAGCTCATGTTCATGTAAATAGTGATCAAACTCCATATGAACTTTGGTATGGTAAGCCTCCTACTGTAAAACACTTCAAAGTTTTTGGAAGCAAATGTTTCATCAAAAAGACTGATAAAAAACTTGGTAATTTGAACCCAGAGCAGACGAAGGAATACTTCTTGTTTATTCATCTAGAATTAAAGGATACACATTTTATAATAAGAGACTTCGAAAAATTGTTGAATGCAGTGATGTTGTAATCGATGAAGCACACAGAAATATGGAACAAGTGAAATCAACAAAGGAAGATGACAATGATGAATACGGCGAATGCTTTCTCATATCAAATTGAAATGACATAGATGAAGAAACCAATGAAGCATCAGAAGAAGATACAACTGACATGGAAAAGGCTCCATCCAGGTATGTTCAAAAGAATCATCAAGAATCTCAAATTCTAGGAGAAAAAGGCTCTATAGTAAAGACAAGAAGAACTCTTGCAGGAACTTCTAGTTATCTAGCATTATTATCCTCCATAAAACCACAGAATGTTAATGAAGCTAGTAAATATGAATGTTGGGTTAAGGCCATGGATGAAGAACTTGACCAAATTGAAAAGAATGATACTTGGGAATTAGTTCCTAGACCTCATGATAAAAATGTTATAGGAACAAAATGGATATTCAAGAATAAGTTGAATGAAAATGGAGAGGCTATTAGAAACAAAGAAAGACTTGTTTGTAAAGGGTATGCTCAATAAGAAGGTATAGACTTTGAAGAAACATTTGCACCTGTTTCTAGACTTGAAGCCATAACAATGTTTCTTGCTCTTTCAAGTTTTCAGAAATTCAAAGTGTAACAAATGGATGTAAAATATGCATTTCTTAATGGATATTTAGAAGAAGAAGTTTATATTGAACAACCAGGAGGATTCATTCTAGGAATGATGCAAATCTTGTATGCAAGCTCAAAAAGGCTCTATATGGACTGAAACAAGCTCCAAGGGCTTGGTATTATCGTCTTGACAAATATCTACAACAACAAGGTTTCACAAAAGGATCTATAGACAACAACTTATACACAAAGATTGAGAATGATAAACTACTAATTATTGTTGTTTATGTTGATGATATCATCTTTGGCAGCAATGAAGAATCTATGAGTCAAAACTTTTCTTTTGTTATGCAGCAAGAATTTGAAATGTCTTTACTTGGTGAACTAACTTATTTTCTTGGTCTACAAGTACAGCAAACAAAAGATGGAATTTTTCTTTCCCAAACTAAATATCTCAAGTAGATTCTAAAGAAGTACGAAATGGAATATTCTAAACCAGTATGTACTTCGATGGTAACAGGATGTAGTCTCAATTCTAACGATGAATCACCTACAGTGAATCAACCAGCATACAGATCTATGATTGGAAGTCTACTTTATCTAGCAGGTACCAAACCAGATATCATGCATGCAGTAGGAATTGTTGGAAGGTTCCAAGCCAATCTAAAGGAATCACATCTTCAGGTTGTAAAAATAATATTCAAATATCTCCAAGGAACTCAAGACTTTGGTCTATGGTATCCTAAAGATACATATCTCACTCTTCATGCATATACAGATGCGGATTGGGCAGGAAATATTGATGATCGAAAAATCACTAGTGGAGGAGAATTCTATATGGGATCATGATTAGTGTCTTGGTTCAGCAAGAAACAAAGTTCGATTGCACTATCTACAGTTGAATCAGAATATGTGGTTGTTGCATTTTGTTTCACACAACTACTTTGGATGAAAATATTGCAAGATATTCAAATCACATGTTATCCACCCATCTCCATTCCATGTGATAATACAAGTGCCATTAGTATGTCAAAAATCCAATCATGCACTCCAAGACCAAGCACATACCCATTAAGTACCACTTTCTATGAGAACAAGTGCTTGAAAAGAAGGTTAAATTGGAGTATGTTCCCTCCAAAGAATAGGTTGTTGATATATTTACCAAACCCCTTCCCAGAGAAATATTTGAATATCTCAGACAAAAGCTTCGAGTAGTTTCTACATCATCTTGCTATTAAATCCAGTTTTCATAGGAATGTTTCTTATAAGTGGGTTTCATGAAGTAGAGTCATGTATATACATGAGTTTCTATGGCTGCAAGAGCGTATGTTTTTTTCTTATAGAAAAATAGTGGGTCATATTCAAAATAAATTTCTAACATGGGTGTTCAATCTGATATTGATGGTTACAGTCTGCTGATATGCCTTGTTCATTGTTGTTTATTTGATTGATGAAGATGCCTTAATAAATGATTTGTTGACCATGCACAGGTAGCATGTAGGTTTTAACCTTGTACAGAAATTACCTGCATACGAATTCTAAAACACAGAAAATAAACACTGCGAGAGCATAACACATAAAACACATATACACAGATATTTTCCCCTTAATCCCACAATCAGGACTACCGGCTTGATTTTTCATTATGTTCCTTTCAATGTTACAATACATATTTATACATGTCGAAGCATCCAATACCATGGACCAAAAAACCATCGCATCCAAAATCATGTGCGAAAAATCATGCACAAAACCATAGGTAGGTCCGCCCAACCTAACATAGGGTCAAAAACCAAAATTTTTTGGGGCGCTGCCCCGGACCCCATAGAGTGGGGTTACTTGTATGCCTCAAACCCCCTATGACTCCCCCCGCTATGCAATCAGCACAACGAAGGGGGGGCTCTGCCCGCCTTATAACCCCCTGGTTAACTACGTCGGCTAGTCATGGAAAGAATATAACACAACCCAACATTCTCCCACTTGTTCTTTTCTTTCCACAAAGGGCCACAAGAGAGCTTAGTCATTTATTCAACCCTGCAATGCCCATTGTTTCTCTACACCAGGAGAACTTCTCAGAGCTCGCATATTTTGTCAATGCATCTATAGTATTCTTCAAAGTGTCCACCTTTACTAGCAACACCTTTTTGTCTTCTATCATATCCCTCACAAAGTGATACTTAACATCAATGTGCTTTGTCTTTGAATTATATGCAGGGTTATTTGCCAAGAAAATTGCACTTTGGCTATCAAATTCTATCCTTATAGCTCCCTATACTAACCCCATACTTGAACACAATCTCTGCAACTAAACTGCTTCCTTGCTTGCATGAGTGGCTGTCATGTATTCTACGTCTGTAGTCAATAGTGCCACTACAGATTATTTCTTACTCATCCAACTGACTGCACCTCCAAATGGCTTAAACACATACCCACTTGTAGATCTTCTCTGATCCAGATCTCCAACCCAGTCTGCATCAGCAAAGCCACGAATATCCAACACTCTGTCGAATCCTGGTCTTCCTTGGTAGCACAAACCATAATCACTAGTGCCACGCAAATACCTGAAAACCCGCTTCACTGTTGTCTAGTGCTCCTTCTCTTGCTTTGACATAAACCTGCTCAATACTCCCACTGCATGTGCAATGTCTGGTCTAGTATAGACCATAAAATACATCAAGCTACCAACTGCACTTGCATATGGAACATGAGACATGTCCTCTTCCTCTTCTTGTGTCTTGGGACACTGTTTAGCAAATAACTTTACACCTATAGGAATAGGAACCTTCACCGGCTTACTATCCTGCATATTAAACCTCTATAATATTGTCTCAACATATTTCCTCTAGTTTAACCAGAGCTTCCTCTTTCTTTGATCTCTTTTAATTTCCATGCCCAAAATATAGTTTGCAGCACCAAGATTTTTCAAGTCGAATTTGGAGGACAAATGGGTCTTCAAATCCTAGATAATTTCTTTGTCATTTCCAACTAGCAACATATCATCCACATACAAGACCAGATAAATAACATGGTCACCAATCAATTTAAAATACACACAGTGATCTGCTTTGCTTCTGGTGAAGCCAAGTCCTCGTATAAATGTATCAAATTTCTGATACCACATCCTTGGTGACAGTTTTAACCCGAACAGAGACTTCTTTAACTTGCATACTAGTTCTTTCTTACCCTTCACTGCAAAGCCTTCAGGTTGCTTCATCTAGATCTCCTCTTCCAGATCCCCATGAAGAAATGTTGTCTTTACATCCATCTGTTCTACCTCAAAATCAAAAGCAGCAGCAACAGATAAAAGTAATCTAATAGAAGTTACCTTGGCAACAGGAGAAAAAATATCATCAAAATCAATTCCCTGCACCCGGGAATAACCTTTTGCTACCAACCGAGCTTTGTATTTCTCCACCTTTCCTTCTGCATTTGTCTTCTTCTTGAACACCCATTTGCTGCCAATGGGTTTCCTTCCAGTCGGCAACTCCACCAGATCTCAATCCTCATTTTTGTGTAAAAATGCCATTTCATCAACCATGGCCTCTTTCCAGAGTTTTCCATCCTTTGAATCTATTGCTCCCTCCACAGTTCTGGGATCATCATCAATAATAGATAAAGCAAAATTTGAACAGAAAGAAGATGGACTATACCTTTTTGGTTGCCTTCTTTCTTGAATTGATATTCTTACACCTGGAGTTTGTGGCTCCTCATCTTCTGATTTCTCCTCTGCTATAGAGTCTGATTCTTCCTCCTTTAGCTCAAACTCTATCTTCTCAGGTTCCTTTGGTTGGACTTCGTGTTTAATAACATGTTTCACCTCTCTGAACACCACATCTCGGTTGTACACAACCTTCCTTGTTACTGGGTTCCAAAGCTTATAACCCTTTAAACCATCCTTATACCCAATAAAGATGCACTTTTCGAATTTACTATCCAACTTGGTTTTTTTCTCCTTTGGAACATGTACATATGCATCACATCCAAATACCCTTAGATGTGAAAGAGAGGGTTTCTTACCAGTCCATACCTCTTGTGGAGTCTTATCATCCAACGTTGATGAAGGTAATCTGTTGACCAGGTAACATGTTGTCTCCATCGCCTCTGCCCAGAATTCTTGTCCTAACCCAACACCACTGAGCATGTTTCTTGCCTTTTCCATCAACGTCTTGTTCATTCTTTCTGCAACTCCATTTTGCTGAGGTGTATATGGAGTAGTCTTCTGCCATGCTATACCACATTTCTTACAGAATTCTTCAAATTCCTTACTGCAAAAATCTCCACCGTTATCTGTCCTCAGCACCTTTATCTTTTTCACTGTCTAGTTTTCCACTAGAGTCTTAAATTCTTTAAACCTGTCAAAGACTTCAGATTTCTTCTTAAGGAAGTATATTCATATATTCCTTGAGAAGTCATCTATAAATGATACGTAGTACACAGACTTACCCACTGATGAAACCTTCACAGATCCAAACACATCACTATGCACAAGCTCTAATATCTATTTTGCCCTTTTACCACTAGAGGGGAAACTCACCCGATTTTGCTTCTCATATACACAAGTTTCACAGAAATCAAAATCCAAAGAGCTATTACTCATGCCTTCTACCATACCTTTACCATGAAGTATTTGAAGGCCCTTCTCTCCAATATGTCCAAGCCTTTGATGCCACAGCATGGTGTTCTCTCCAAAAACCACTAGATTTTCTGCTCCACTTTCAGGAACCATAAAACTATTGCACCCATCAATAACAGTGGTACCTTGCAGCTTGTACAAAGTTATAATCCGAACTCCCTGCATCAATACCAGTGCTCCCCGAACCATCTTGCAGGTATCCTTCTCGAAGACTGTTTTTACACCTGCATCATCCAGCTTGCTTACAGAAATTAGATTTCTGGCTAATGCAGGAATATGCAGAACACCTGGAAGTGTTCTAACCCTTCCACCTTCCAACTTCAACTTTACTTTTTTGCGACCAACGATTCTAGCCTTCCTATCATCCCCTAAGAAGACATCACCACCATCGTATTTCTCATACTCGCAAAACCACTTTCTATGGGGAGTGAAGTGAAAGGATGCACCTGAGTCAATCAACCATGCCTCATGATCTACATGTGTACTTGAAGAAGCCAAGTACACATCCCCACCTTCATCTGAGGTGGTTTTCGCCTCTCCAGAAGGAGCATCATCAGATCCCTTTCCTTTATCAGGAGCTTTAGATTTACACTCCCTTCTGAAGTGCCCTTCCTTTCCGCATTTCCAGCACACCACCCTTGTAGGTTTTCCTGGAGATTTAGATCTCCCACTCGATGACTTATTTTTGTTTCTGTTCTAGGACCGTCCTCGTATAGACAAGGCATCACCATTTGGGTTTTCCATATTTTTCCGTCTCATCTCCTCCGTCAGCAAGGCTGAGACTATTTCATCAAACTGCAAAGCAGTTGCATTGCTACCTATTGCAATAACCAGACTATCCACGAATCTAGTAGAGAACAAAACAAACTGATGCACTTATCTTCATCTGAAATTTTAATATCAACAGATGATAACTGACTTACCACAGCATTAAACACATTCAGATTGCTCTGTCACCGAGTTTCCATTCATCCTTAGGTTATACAGGCTTTTCCGCAGGAACAGTTTATTTCACCAGAGACTTAGATTGTACCAAAGCCCTAACTTGTCCATTTAAAGCCTTCGCCGTAGTTCCCCTGATATATTCAACAAATACTGAATCTGAGACACACAAATCGTATTGTGCTCTTTGCCTTCCGATCCAACTTCTTCCATTCTTCATCGGTCACTCCGTTGGTTTAGTACCCGGATCTACCACGATCCACTGATCTTTATCCACCAACAGATCCTCCATCTTGAGTTTCCACAACTCAAAACTCTGACCATTGAACTTCTCAATCTCTATCTTTCCACTGCTCACCATCTTCTTTCACCACCAGAATCAATCTCGCAAATCTCCCACTGAACAGGGTCTACCACAGGCCCGAGCGAAACCCCTCAGCAACAAAGGCGTCCCCTTGAAGCCAAAACAGCTCTGATACCAAATGTAGGTTTTAACCCCGTACAGAAATTACTGCATACGAATTCTAAATCACAGGAAAAATAAAAATGCGAGAGCATAACACATAAAA
>APFE031220545.1:18866-51384 GCA_000404065.3 Pinus taeda
ATAATTATAGTTTCTTGTTATTTAAAATGGGCTTTTGAATACATAAATAGTTTGAGCACCTCAAAAACTAGAACATCAAATTAAATAACTTAAATTTATAATCTTTAAAAATCTCTATAAAATTACAAATAATCTAAAATATTTAGAAAATTACACTACAAAAAGTATTTGACATTATGATTTTCTTTTTCTTAAATATTTTATCATTTAAAAATTAATTAATAAATATAATATTTATAAATAATAAATAATAAATAATTATATAATTATTCATTAATAATATATTTTTTAAAAAAATTCATAAAAATTAACATTTATTATGATATTACAATTTTAAAAGAAATTACGAAACCTAAAATCTCAAAATTACGAAATAATTGTAATTATTTTTATCAAATTTTTAAAATATCAAATGACTATAATTTATCATTGCTCCTTAATTTTAAGTGGTTATAGTTCTCGGATAAAACTTATAACATACTAAAAACCCTTATGACCCTTACACCTCAAATATCGTAACCTTTTAAAAAAACCTTAGAACTCGTTTCCATTTACAACCTCTGATACGTCGCGTCATATCAGAACCTTGGAGATTTTATTACATCGGAGGACAAATTAAAAGCTTCTGATGTTGAAACTCTCTGATTCTTCGATATCTAAAGAAACCTCTAACGAAGTTATTCCTCCGATACACTTCATCACATCCGACCTTGGGATTTTTATTTTATCGTGACTTCATTTTAAATATCTGATTTCCGATATCGAATAAACTTCGATAAAACACAGTTTCGATGGGTTTATTAAAAGCTTGTCATATTAAAATTATTACGTGGTTATTTCATAATGAGAAAGGTTTGATATAAGATTTGTTTGATATATGACCTCCACTTCATTAAAAGCCTCCTTCTCATTTTATTAAGCGACTCTTATGAGTTACTAAAGCCACTTAGGTCCATAGTCATGGACCAATAACCACTCGATATTTGTTTATAATATTTTAAATATTAATTAATTTTAATTTTAATTCATTCAATTATATAATTATAATTTTAATAATTGTAATTAGTTTGTAAATTAATTTATTAATTTGTATATAATTAACAAATTTTAATAATTATAAATTAATTAATAAATTGTATATTTAATTAGAATTATAATTTTTAATTAAAATATCTAATTTTGGCTTAGGTATAAATTTTTTTAGAATTCTGGCATTATTGACATTTCAACTTTGGAATTTCATAAGTTGAGTTTTATTTGGCCAAATGAGGCCCAGAATGACTCGTTAGATAGATAAAATCATGGAGAATATCTCTAAATTTGTTGCATGATCAGATATGGTCATTAAATGAGTCTAAATTTTAGCATAAAATTAAGCTCCAAATTTGTAACTAAAATTAATTTTTTGAGTTTGGTTTTTTGCACTTTCATTGGTCCAAGGGCTCTATTGATTACAGATCCATTTGATTATATTCTTCTTAATCAATAAAATATTTACATGGATAAATGGGAAGCACAAATTTCTTTTTATTTATTTAATTAATAAAATTTTGATTGGAGATGTTTTTTTCTAGATTTGATATTTTTTATTTTGATTTGCATTTTAATTTAATTTTGATTGGTTTTTGGCATGGGAATGGTGGAGGAGATGAGGAAGAGAAAATTTGGATCAATGGAATTACTCTAGCAAGAGAGGAAAAAGAATTGAGGTCATTCAAATTTGTGGGAGAAAATTTATTCTCTAAATAGTTCTCCTATTTTGATTTTCATTTGTAATTATAAATATGACCTATAGAGTGTTGAAATAGGGGGGCCCTCTCTTATGAAATTTTTTAATTCTTAAAGAAATATTGTAATAGGGGTTTCATGTTGTCAGTAGAGAGGATCAATCTCAAATATGGGAATTATTTGGATTTATGTCTTTTCATTTTGAAATGTGTATGAGGCAGAGCTTGCACTATTGCAGCTCTTGCTTTTAGCAACAAAGTTTATGCTTTGGAGGAGATTCTAGGATATTGGATTTAAAGAACAAAGTAGGAGAAAAGGTTCAAATAAATTTGTATTAGAAATACTATTATTTTAAATGTGAATTTCATTCTTGATGGTAGAATTATGCTGATTGGATTTATATTGTGCACTATTGTCAATATGAATACATGTCTTACAGTTAACTATCTAATTTGTTTGTCTCATGAATCTATTGTCAATTGTATATTTTTCTCTGATATATTAAAACCAAATTTTTGAGTAACTATTTACTTAGAAATCTGCCATCTAGTTCTGATTTAATTTCCATTGGCATTATATGATCTGCTTCCTAATGTTATTGGTTCATCATTCATTGTTAATAGATCTCTAAAACACATGTTTGGTAATTATAATATTATTTAATTGAACTACTTCATTAACTACACATTCACCTTAAGCCAGACATGTTAAATCTCAATTATTTTAGTATCTTGCTCTTGGTAGAAAGAAGGACTAATCCTTCTTTCCATCAAGATAGGCTTAGCATAGTTTTCTTTTTTCTTGCATTATAGAGTAAATCTTGCATTCTAGAAGTCTTGTTCTAAAAGAGGCAAAGCCATAGTTGTGTTTTGGTTGAGCCTTAAATCAGCTTAAGGATTTTCTTCCTTTCTCGTGCACAGTAGGAAGGTGAATTTGATTTCCCTTTCTTTGTTGGCGAGTTAAAGACATAATTTAAGCTAGTAGAGATATAAAGAGAGGGTAACTGAACCCAATTGAACCATTCGAAACCACCATTCCAAATGGAAAAGAAGCTGATTTAAGTTCCCGACTAGGTGGTCTCCCTGATAATGTTGAATGGTCATTTTGGGCCATCAACAAGATCTTTCTAATACAGATAATATTTCATCAACATCTTCTACAGCTAGTAGTTTTGGTCATTAATTTTATCGACCCTAAACCTACATCTTCCGCCATTGCTCCCACTCGAACCAAGCACCCTTCTCTCCTACGATTTTATCATTCAAATGGACCTTCGCCTCTTATACCAATTGTTAGAAAATTATATATTATATAGAAATGGAACACATAAAATATTGCATAAATACAAACATAGAAAACACATAGAAAAAGAGAGATACAAATATACATGGGTCACCCAATTTGGGCTACATAGACGGAGAAATAACCAGTCCTTCCTTTTATATTATCCACCAAAATGAAGAGATACAACCTACAATAGATCTAATTTCCTCTTTACTCTCACACAATCTCCTCTCTCTTTCTTGCTCAGAATCCGCATACACAGCCGCACTAAAATTCCCTCATATAAACCGAGGGTTTCCTTATAGGAAAAAAACCCTAGATTAACATAACTTCTATTTTCAAATCATCCGCCTAACAAACGACCTAGATTGACTATGAAATTACAATATTTACAAGATGATTTTACATTTATTTTTAGCTTTCGGGACACTTCCCTCGAACCCTCATCAGGGGGGGCTCATATAATCTTCGTCAGCAACGTGCTCATGAATCCTTGGATTAATTGAGCAAAAGGTTTCACATGTGTAGGGAGTCTCACAAGAGGAAGAGATAATGTAAACACCTTTCATATTTTTAGGGTCCACCAATTCTTTTACAGATCTTGGGGAGCTCGAGATGGTATTTAGAGGCCTAAAGTTGAAGGAACCTTATGCTTCCCTAAGATCTTCACAATCTTGTCAATGGTCTCTTGGATAAATGAGAGATGCACCCACGAAAATCGATCCTTGGGTTCCTTTTTAATCTTAGTACCTTTGTCAGTGTTGAGAAAAGTCTCAATGCATTGGTTCCTACTGTACCCAATATTATAGAAAACATTAAGGAGATGATATTTCTCATCATTAATATGGTTTTCATCAGAAAATTTTAAAGCTCTAATCTCTAAAATGTTGAAAACACCAAGCTTTTGAACCAGGAAGTGATGATATTTAGCATGAAGATATTGCACCATGTGATTTTTCTTCCGAAATACCTGATGAGAAAAAGATCCATCATCCTTCCATGAAATGAGGACGTCAAGGAAAGACAGACTACCATTGCTTTCATATTCCATGGTGAACTTTATGGAACTAGACTGATTGTTAAGATGATGGAAAAAAATGTTCAACTTTTCCTGACCATGGGACTAGATGACACAAGTGTCATACACAAACCTCTTCCACATCCTAGGAAGAAATCGAGCAGAGGCCAAGGCCTTTGATTCAAATTCCTCTATGAATAAATTATCCACCACAACGGAGAGGGGGGGACCCATGAAAACACCACAAGTTTGTTCATAGAATTCCCCATCAAAAGCGAAGAAAGTAGAGGTGAGACAAATTTCAACTAATCTAGCCATATCAGGATCTGTAATATGCTTGATGACTTCAATGGCTTCATCGATAGGGCTATTAGTGTAGAGGGAGACCACATCGAAACTCACAAGCTTGTCATCAGGATCAAGTTTAATACCCTTCAACTCGTTGAGAAACGATGAGGAGTCCTTCACAAAGGATTATGTAAGGCAAACAAGGGGTTTAAGATTTTGGGCTAAATATTTAGCCCTCCTATAGTGTTGACAATGGGTCTCAGGGGAGTACCTTCCTTATGAATCTTTGGAAGGCCATAGATTCTAGGGTTAAGAAGACTACTTTCGATAAGCTTATGACTAAAAGAGTTAACCAGGCTACTAGATTTTATAGCAAGAGCTACACTTTTGGAGATCTTCTTTAAAGGATCCTTATTAAGTTTCATCTATCTACCGCTATTATAAAGGTGGTCCAACATTTTCTTTCTATAATCCTCTTTATCTAAAATAACCACAGCACCACTCTTATCGGCTTTGAGAACAACAACATCCTTGTTATTGTTTAATGAATTGAGAGCGTCAAACTCAAGTTGCTAATGTTGTTCATGGGGGTTTTTTCCTATCTAAGGATAACAACACAATCACTTTTGATGATATCTTCAGTGGCGTCCGATAAGTCTCTAATACCATATTCAATGTCATAAATAATATCATAGATTGAGATATTTCTATGAGCAAAAGAAAAAATTAAACTTTTCCTATTCTTAATTTTTATGATTCTCTAACTAAATAACATAAAACGTATTTGTCTAAAATGTTGTTTATATATATATATATATAATATATATATATATAATATATATAATTAAAAATACATAAAATAAAATAAATATATATTATATTCAATTTATATATACAATGTATATAAAAATTTTAACCTAAAATATCTATTTAGGAATAAGTAATAGAAAGAATAACATTATTATTTCTTATAATGGTGAAAGATCCATATAAATAAAAAATATTTTGATTTATTTAATAAGGAAACATAATAAAAAATATAAAATACAAGTGTTAATAGGTTATTTTCATTCTTTCCAATATTAAAATTATATATAAGTGACATAAAAAAAACCATTATCATTTTTTATGATTTTGAAAAATAACAAATAAATAAAATAATAATTTAAATTACTAAATAATAAAAATAACAAAATTAGTAACTAATTAACCAAAAAAATAAAATAAAAGCCTAACTTCTTATTATTCAAATCTTTCTCTCTAAATTATTATTTAAAACTATTCTATATATATATATATATATATATATATATATATATATATATAATTAATTTTAATTTAATAAATTTTATTATTAAATTTCTATTTTAAAATAACATATACATATTTATGGATATAACAATATATATAACGAGTTAAGATTTCATATAATTTTTATGATCTAACATTATATATAATGAGCTGAGATTTATAATCTTGTATAATTATGAGTACCATAAATATCTTAAAAAAATTTAAAAATAATTAAAAGTGTAAATCAAAATTATTCAATATAATTTATCATAAAAATTTGAAGCTTCAAATTCTTGTATATAATATTTTGGATATAAAAAAATACTTGTTTTTTAAATCCTATCTCACATATAAAAAGTGTTAAAAGTGAAGTATTTGTTTATGATATTTTTAGAAACACCTCATCAACATTAATATGTTAAAGTGAGACATTTACTTATCATATCCTTAAAAACACCTTATGAACATTAATATTTTGGATATAAAAAACAATTGTTTTTTAAATCCTATCTCACATATCAAAAGTGAAGTATTTGGCTATGATATCTTAAGAAACACCTCATCAACATTAATATGTTGAAGTGAGGTATTTACTTATCATATCCTTAGAAACACCTTATGGACATTAATTTAAGAGGCGAATTCCTATTTCTGTTAATTCGCATTGCTTTATAATAATGATATTTGCCATTTTTAAATATTTATATAGCTTTTTATTAAGTATTTTCACATACATATATATATATATATTCAGCAAAAATATAATAGTTTGAGTAGAAGTTACTAAGATTAATTTATTTTCCATTCAAATTCTATTTTTAGGAAACATTGAATTGGAAAAAATTTATATAAATTGAACATTTATATTAAAAAAATTATAAATTTGAAAAGAAAAAAATCATTAAATATCTTGAAATTGAGGTGAATAATGAGAGTCGATATGATTGGTCTTTAGTCTTGTCTAAATTAGTCCTTCAAAGTTATTGATTCAACAATTATTATTATATTATTATAATTATATATGAGTGTGAGATCATTTAACTTTATGAGTTCATATAAAACTAAAAATATTGAAAAGATAATGTTGACTTAAGAAAGACTTACTTTTATCTTATTAGTCCTTGAAGTTCCATCTAGATCATACAATCCTTATTTTCCTTGATTGATCATGGGCAAGACCCTAGGATTTGTCCCTAGTACAAAAATTATCCTATAAGTGCCCATGTCTCACTTTGAGGTCAAAAGTCCCTTTTAAAGGGCTTATGTGATGCTTTGAGGTTATGTTCACAAACTATATCCTTAAATTATTTATATAGGACTTGAGGCCCTCTATTTCCTCTCCTTACCATGCTCAAGACCTCAAGGCCCACACCTAGTGCACAAAACCTTCTAACAATATCCACGTCTTAATTATAAGTCAAATACCCCTTCTGAAGGGCCTCTGTAGTGGTTCAAGGCATTGTTGATAGCTAATGAACCTTAAAAGATTCATTTAGGTCCTAATGCATTTTACATTCTCCCATGACTATGGTCAAGGTTTTGATACCCATTTATTATGTTTGCAATTTTCTAATGGTGTTGAAAAAAATAAAGTGCAATGGATACAAACACTATTAATGAAATGATCCAGGTGGATGTTGGTGGCCACCCACCTATCCCACTTGGACCCCCACAACTGTCTCCTTCAGCTTTTTAGTTTCCTTAATTGTAGCACAATTTACTATTTTTAGTAGTTTTTCGGGTCCTCGACTTCCGGAGCCATTTTGAGGCCCTAAACGACGTTTTTTGGGAAATCTGGTAGCAACATGGATCCATGGGCCAATGTTTCTCTTCCCAAAGTTGTAGTGCTCAGATAGATCGTTCTAACAAGCTATTGTATGCGTCAAACGGAGATCGTATGCCGAAGTTATGACCCCGGGAAGTTGATGTACCAATTTACCCAAAAGGGGCCCACAGTTTGGTGTTTCATCTTCTAGGGTTAGGTTTTTGGATGTTGAAGGTTTTCCATTGTTTCTCAACAACAAAAAGGCCTTCGAGCCTCATTATAACTCAGTTCAGAGGCATGTAGCCGCCACATCTCTTCTCAGAGATAACCTACCATCGCCCTAGCTAGTTTATTTCCATTTCTGTTTGTAAGCATATTTCAATGTTTTACATTAATGAAATGAAGTATTATTTCCATTGCATCTCTGTGTTTATGGTTATCTCTGTAATTTGTTGTGTTGCTATTTAAATTTGAATCAGTGGTATCAGAGGGGTCTACTTTTTCTCTGTTTTTCTTTTCATGTCCCCAATGAGGTCGAGATATAAGAAGTTAGGGCTTGAACTGGTTGAACCTTTGCAAGACCAGCCTCGAAATCTCGACGGCCTCCCATGATGGATGGAAAGAAAGACAAGGGGGCAGGAGATCCTATCAAAATCTTGCTCGAAGAAGCCCTCAAACGGCAAAGGAACACGATGATGGACAGCTTTGCCCAGATCCTTCAGCGGCTACCCAGGGGCGATGCATCGGCTTCCAATAGCTACTTTGGAAATGCCACACCATTTAAGGTACAAGTTAATTTTGAAATCCCCATATTTGAGGGTCAAATAGATTCCCATGCTGTAGATAAATGGTTAAATCTGCTAGAAGGGTATTTTTCTGTTCATGATTTTTCTAGTCGGGAAAAGATTATTTTCGCTCTTCTCAAAGCAACCTCCCATGTCAAGGACTCGTGGGAAACCTACTGCGAAAAGAAGGATGAAAGTAAAGGCTCACTATTTTCAGCCACACCCACTTGGAATTCATTCCGGGATGCCATTAAGGAGCAATTTTACCTTGTCAAAAGCTATGAGGACAAATACATAAAGTGGACCACGTTGTAGTAGGGAAGGGACCAAGATGTGTCGGAGTTCAAAAACATTTTTCATACCCTTCGCACACAGTTGGGTATCAAGGACTCGGTGCTACATTTGGTACTCAAATATCGCGGCTCCCTACACAGATACATCTCGGAAGAGATGGAGTTCCTGAACATCTCCTCACTTTGCATAGCGTACTTATACGCTGTCAAAATCGAGCAAAAGTTCAAACAAAAAAAGCGAGACTTTGGATCTGCGAATTCGAAGCAAGGGAAAGGCTTCCCCAAATCACAGAACCAAGGACAAAGCTAAGATGGGGAAACCCAAGACAACTCGTCGAAGCCACAAGAAAATAACAACACCACAAAGTCAAAGAAGGACATAGGAAAGTGGTGTGAGTTCCATAAGAGCCCCACTCACAACGCAAGTGAGTGTCAAACCAAGCAGTTGCTGGTGGCCGAGTTGAAGGCTTCATAATCAGATGCATGTTCTGACCTCGAGTCAAAACTCAACAAGGGGAAAGGCAAAGGAAAGAAGATCATTGATGCAGAGCCCAGCGCCACTGTTGCCACTGCCAAGATCTAGAAGAATGAGCCCGAAGATCCAGAGGAGGGGGAGCAACTTTTCCACTCTCAAATGTGGGTGAAGGGTTCGCCGTTGCAATTCATTGTCAACAGTGGCAACCAAAAGAACCTCATTTTAGTAGAGGTTGGGAAGCCATTAGACCTACCAACTACACCACACCCGCAGCCGTACAGTATCGGGTGGCTTCACAAAGGACGAGATCTTAGAGTCTATCAGCAGTGCCGCCTTCCCTACAACATCAAGCCCTTCATAGACGAAGTATTGTGTGATGTTGCACCTCTGGATGTTTGTGATGTACTATTAGGCTAACCATACTTATGGAGGCGGCATGTTGTGTATGAGTCAAGGCGTCGCATTGTTATTATTACTTTGGGTGATTCATTATACAGGATACTGGAGGTAGCCCCACCTACTGCCACCTCTTTGATCTATGCTAAGAGATGCAGCAAGATCGTCTCCCAGACTAGGAAATTCATTTTCTGTCTGGTTCGCTCCCAAAGTAAGGGGAAGGTCGTAGCCACATCCATGACCCCCGCAAAGGGTTCCTCCACGCAGCAGCAGCAACAAAAGGATACGGTCATGACCGAACACAAGAACAACTTCTCCTCACCCACAAGGTTACCACACAAGTTTCAGGTGGGTGACAAAGTTTGGTTACATCTGTAGAAAGAACGCCTTACAAGAGCCCATCAGAAGCTTAGACCAATCCGACATGGTCCTTACACTAGTACCAAGGCTACGGGAAACAATGCTTTGAAGCACAGCATTCCCCCATTCCTTTGCTTGCATCGAGTGTTCAATGTGGACCACCCTCTATGTTATGCTCTTAACCTGCAAGACGATACAAGAATACCAATGCGTCTAAGATCTGTTCAGGTTGGAGCCAGATGGACCCTTCTTCATCCAATTCAGGACTGGTTTGAATTCTGCAGTTCCTAATCACTTTCTTGAGGCATGAGACATGGAAAACTGGATGGATTTTTGTAGTGGGTGGCAAAGCTAGCTTGTAGGCCACTTCTCCAATGCGCTGAAGTATTCGATACAATCCGTAGAATTTTGGAGATAGTTTCTGACAACCCTTGTCTTTGAGTGATGTTTGCTTATATGGTTGCAGCCTTAAAAATACCTAATCCCCTTCTTGAAATTGGTGTTCTGAGCGATGCTGATCTGCCTGTTGTTTCATGCGATTTTGAGCTTGATGAAGCTTCTCTCTAAGATGGGCTAGCATGGTTGTGCGGTTCTGTAGGAGTTGATCCACTGCGTGTACCTTTGAGCACCCCTTGATATAAGAAGTAGGGGAAGGTGGGAGTGAAACATAAACTGCTTCATAGGGAGTCAGCTTGGTGGTGGCATGATAGTTAGTGTTATACCACCATTCAGCTAGAGGTAACCATTGTACCCAAAGATGTTGCTTTTCTGAAGTGAAACACCTAAGGTAGGTTTCCAGACATTTGTTGACTGCTTCAATTTGACCATCCGCTTGTGGATGATAGGAAGTACTGAGTTTGAGTTGGGTACCTTGTAGTCTGAAGAGCTCCTGCCAAAATTTACTGATGAAGATCGGTTCACGATCAGACACAATAGAAGTGGGCATGCCATGCAATTTGAAGATTTGATCCATGAAAGATTGAGCGACCAAAGTCGGCGTAAAAGGGTGGGTTAGGGCGCAAAAATGAGCATACTTGGAAAGTCGGTCCACAACCACCATGATGACTGACTTGTTTCTTGACTTTGGAAGACCTGTAATGAAATCCATAGAAACCTCCATCCATATTAATGCCGGGATGGGCAATGGTTGTAATGTGCCTGGTACTTTGACTGTCTCCCCTTTGTGGTGCTAACAGACATCACATTCCTCTACAAAAGTAAGAATGTCCTTTTTCATGCCTGTCCAAAAAAATGATCTTCTAATGTGAGCATACGTCTTCTGAAAGCCCGAATGACCTATAGTGTGGGATAAGTGCAACTCCGCCAAAATGCGGCTTTTGAGGGTGGATGTTGGTGATATTACGACTCTGTCCTTGTAGCGAAAATCTCATCCTGCCATGAGTAACCCTTGGTGGAAGTTGGATCCACCTGCAATTGAGTAATGAGTTGGGAGAGCCAGGGATGTGAAAACCATTCCCTGTGAGCCTCTTCCATCCATTCTGGAATGGGAAGGGAAATTGTGAGCAGGGTACTTTCCTCCTCAAATTGGCGAGATAAGGCATCTGCTACAATATTTTCGCGCCCTTTCTTGTAAATGATGTCATAATCATATCCCAACATTTTGGCGAGCCACTTATTTTGTTGTGGTGAGGATAGGCGTTGCTCCAAAAAATATTTAAGACTATGATGGTCTGTGCAGATTTGGAAACATCGCCCCAATAAGTAAGGTCGCCAAGTATCTACTGCATGTAAGATGGCCATCATTTCCTTCTCATAGGTAGATTGTCCCAGATTCTTCCCACTTAGTTGTTGGCTTGTGAAGGCCAATGGTCGACCTTCCTGCATTAAGACCACCCCAATACCTGTACCCAAAGCATCACATTCAATGACAAAAGATTTGGTGAAGTCAGGTAGTGCTAAGACTGGAGTGGAACACATGGAATTTTTTAGAGCTGAAAAGGCCTGTTGTGCTTCATCATTCCAGAGGAATGAATTTTTCTTGAGGAGTTGAGTGAGGGGCTTCGCAATGCGACCATAATTGTAGACAAATTTGCGATAATAGCCCGTGAGACCCAAAAAGCCTCTCAGGCTCTTCAAGCTCTTAGGTTGAGGCCAATCCTGCATTGGTTGGATCCTTTTGGGGTCCACCCTGACACCTTCACGCCCCACAATGTGGCCCAAATACTCAACTTCTTCCATGCCAAAAGAACACCTGGACATCTTAACAAATAATTTATGCTTGCGGAGCAGTTGCAAGAGTAGATCCACATGCTGAAGATGTGCAGCCCAAGTGCAACTGTAGATGAAGATGTCATCGAAGAAAACAAGGACAAATTTTCTGAGATACGGTTTGAGGAGGTGGTTCATAAGGCTCTAAAAAGTAGATGGGGCATTACAAAGACCGAATGGCATGACCAGGAACTCATAATGGCCTTCATGGGTTCTGAAAGCAGTCTTTGGAATGTCGACTTCTTTGATGCGAATTTGGTGGTAGCCTGAGCAAAGATCCAGCTTAGTGAAGAATTGAGCCCCATTTAGTTCATCCAGCAAATCATCAACAACCAGGATGGGAAATTTATCTTTGACTGTCAACTTATTGAGGGCCCTGAAGTCTGGACACATACGCCATTCCCCATCTTTCTTGAGCACCATGACCACCAGTAATGAATAAGGACTAATTCTCGGACGAATGACGCCTACTTCCAAAAGTTCCTTGATTATTTTTTCAATTTCATTCTTTTGGGCGAATGGATATCTATATGGGCACACATTTGGTGGTTAGGTCCCTAGGACCAAAGTGATGTTATGATCATGTTCCCCTCTCAAGGGTGGAAGCTCATGAGGCTTGTCAAAGACTGGCAGATGGTTATTTAAAATCTGTTGCATCTCAAAATGAATCGGAAGAGAAATGGGTTCGATGGCCTGGATGGCATTAAATTGAGCTATAACTCCATGATGGCCATTTTTTAACAATTTTTCCATCCTATGTGAGCTGATGATAGAGGGAGCTCCCGCCTGGAGTCCGCGGAGGGTATGTGTGGAGTTTTTCTTCTTAAAGCTCATATATATCTCCTGGAAATCCATTGTGATTGGCCCAAGTGTGCGAATCCATTTAGCACCGAGGACAATGTCGCACCCTCCCATCTGTATGGCAAATATGTGGATCTTCAACTGATAATCCCCCATTTGAAGTTTGACATTTTCACAGCGGTCGTCACATTTCATTGTTCCCCCATCCGCAATTTGGACTTGGAATTTAGAAACTGCTCGTACAAAACAATGCACTGCTTCCACGACTCTTTGATGGATAAAATTCTGTGTACTTCCACTATCAATCAAGACTACTACTGGGCGATGCTTAATAAAACCTCTGATTTTGAGAGTTTGAGGTGAAGAGATCCCTGCCAAAGCATGCAGCGAAAGAACTGGTTCGTCAGGGACATTGTCCTTCTGGTTGTCCTCTTCGTCCACCTCAGGTTGATCAAGTGGTGGGGCTTCCTCCGATGAGTTGTAATCAGTAGCATCAATTTGAAAGAATTTGGGCTCCTTGCATTTATGACCTGGGGAGTATTTTTCATCAGAGTAGTAACATAATCCCTGCTTTCTTCTTTCTGCCATTTCTGCAGGTGACAACTTTTGAACCTTAAGTGTTTGAGTAGTGTTGTGAGCCTGTGGGGGGCGACCCTTGGCAGTGAAATTTGGGCGATTGGACTGGGCCGCTAATGCACATTCAAAATTACTAGCTACCTTGCAAGCCTCCAACCATGTGGGAGGGTGGTGCAGTCGGACGTGAACTTGTATGGCCTCTTTAAGACCACTGATAAAACATTCCATGTAGAACGCATCTTGGAGACCCATAGTGCAGAAAGCTAAGGCTTCAAAGGCTGTAATATATTCATCCACTGTGCCAGTGTATGGGAGCTTAGTGAGACGACCCAAAAAAGCAGAGTCATGGTCAAAGCGTTCTATAAGAGCTTTTTTGAAGGTGTCCCAAGTCAAGGGCCTTCCATTGCAACGTTGATGCCATTGCCACCATTACCATCTTTCATTGTCCAAGTACATGCTCCCCACCATAAGCTAAGTCTCATTACCTAAGATGTAATTCAGATTGAAATACTACTCCATTTGTGCTACCCATGTTGTCGGGTGAGAACCATCAAATTTATGCATATCCAGCTTGGGTGGTCGCAGACGGGAATGTTGGTGGGTGCCCCAGAGGTGAAGAGAGTGGCTAGACTCACCCTCATTGTGTTCATTCCCAATATATGCCTCCTCACGGGCTTCCGCCTTGCCCTTAGAGAGTGCGTTAGTTATTGTCATCAGCTGATCTTGGAGGTCTTTCAAGGATTGTTCAAGTTTATCGATCTTGTCATTGGCCATAACTTGAGCTCTAGTTTCTACCATGCACGATCCGATGTACTTGAAATTTGGGACCGCCCGAATTTTTTGACACTAACAATTGAATGGTACCACCTTGCTCAGCTCGTCGTCTTTATTCTTATGGGCTAGATCACCAATAAGTGCCCTGGGGGGTCTCAATTTTTTTTTTTTTTTGTTTACTCCTTTCTTAGGAATACTGCAGTAGCCGAATCCCCAAAATGTCAATGCTACCAAAAGTCCTGCGAAAATCATGCCCCGGTATAGGAACCCACACAACTACTCAGATCTGGATGGCGGCTCTGGTGGATCTGAGAGATCTGAATCGCTGACCGGATAGATCTGAGTGACAGAACAGAGTACTGCTGAAAATCTAATGGACTTAATAGATTTGAATGGCAATTCTGTTAAATCTGAGCTGCGGGACTGATTTATGCTGCTGCTGCAAACCCCACTTGCGAGATCTAATCTGGTAGAGATTATGCGTGATCCCGAGATAAAAAAGGGAACTATGGTCTCGAGGAGTATCAGGTGCTATAGATCGCAATATACATAAGGGTCTGACAGTAGTACTCAGCCCAATTTTTCAGGGCACTAACCAAGGAGGATCAACCGTACCCTTAGCCGTACAACCCGATTACCCTATCGTACAGGCGAGTAATCTCTCTGAGTGCTATTCTCTGCGTACTATAGCAGCAAGACGATCGACGTTTTATCTATGGCGAGGTTTCAAGGGAGCTAGGGGGCTTTTGATATACCAGAGGGTACTTCGAAGACAGTCTGTGCGCGGTTCTGTCTAATGCGCTACTACTCGAACGGGTACCCATAGGGGTTACAAGGGAGTCCAACAAGTGTGACCACCTCTTGTATTTCCTACCTCCCCAAATCCGTAGGTTTATGCGCTCAACGACAGATCCCATGGTTTAAAGACGCCGGAACACATCTCTAGCCAAAAAAAAAATTGCTAAAAAATGGAGATCCCACCGGCCCTGGAAAGCGCTCTGATACCACTTGTTATGCTCTTAACCTGCAAGACGATACAAGAATACCAAATATGCACAGAAATATACCCAGAACATAGAACAGTGAGAAATAACAGCAGGTATTTTATTATTCAGAAAGCAATGTTCACTTGCCTCTTCGAGGGGGGAACCTCCAATAGAGCAGAGCTCGAATTACAAAAATAAGACACGATGCTCCTCGTAGGGAGTCTCTATCCTTTATATATGACTCATACATGCAATACCATGGAGCAATACCATGGTTCTTATTAATACCATCTATCTAATACCATGGCCCATTTGCAACTAACTATGGTCCTATCATTAAATGCGGGTTAACCACTTACAATTATTAATATGGGCTTTATTGACTCTTTACTTAACTATAACTATGACTCAATCATACTGCATAAATAAGGGGGTTAGGGTGGGACCCTAACACTCTAACATGCTCCCCACCATTACTGAACACATTAGAGATTGCAGAACAGCTCACCAAGGACCAAGTTCAGCAAATGGAGGAACTCAATGCAATGGGGACCATTGCTTCCTAAGGGGGGGGGAGGAATGATCCAAATGGATGTTGGTGGCCGCCAACCTATCCCACTTGGACCCCCACAATTGTCTCCTTCAGCTTTTCAATTTCCTTAATTGTAGCACAATTTACTATTTTTAGCAGTTTTTTGGGTCCTAAACTTCCAGAGCCATTTTGAGGCCATAAACGACGTTTTTTGGGAAATATAGGAGCAACATAGGTCTATCGACCAATTTTTCTCTTCCCAAATTTGTAGTGCTCGAATAGATCTTTCTAACAAGCTATTGTACGCGTCAAACAGAGATTGTATGCCAAAGTTACGACCCTGGGAGTTGATGTACCAATTTACCCAAACGAGGCCCACAGTTTGGCGTTTCATCTTCTAGGGTTAGGATTTTGGATGTTGAGGGTTTTCCATTGTTTCTCAACAATAAATAGGCCTTCGAGCCTCATTGTAACTCAGTTCAGAGGCATGTAGCCGCCACATCTCTTCTCAAAGATAAGCTACCATCGCCCTAGCTAGTTTCTTTCCATTTCAGTTTGTAAGCATATTTCAGTATTTTACATTAATGAAATGAAGTATTATTTCCGCTGCATCTATGTGTTTATGGTTATCTCTGTAATTTGTTGCATTCCTGTTTAAATCCGGATCATGAAATATGGTAATTACTTATGAATATATATTATAGTTCTTTTATCTTAATCAAACAATCACACTTCAGAAATTCAACCAATAACCATGAAAGGAAAGTAGATATCACAATGTTTAAAACTTAGGATATGTGAGATCATGTGTGTGCGAGAGAGAGAGAGATGTATGAGTGATAAGTGAATGTATAAAATGAAAAAGTTCAAGTGTATTTTATACTCAAGATAATCATGTCTCTTTGTAAATTAAATTCTAGGAAGTCTGCAAATTTACATTTTTACTCATTTGTTAAAATCTTGAAGAACACATAAATAATGATGGGAAATAACCCCTAGTAAGTATATTTATTTACATCTTGTTGCTTATTCCATCGTTTATGCAAATACTTTCTTAAATTATGGTGGGTAGTAACTTATAGTAAATATGGTATTTACGTGAGTATGGGTTATTTTCAAGGATCTTAATTTTAGGTGGTTTTGTTGACTTCCTTTCTTTTAATTTTCTTTCTTCTAATTTAAAATTTAATTTTCTTTCATGTTTTTGCATAGTATTATAAATACATTAAGCATTATGAATACCAACCATAGCTACACTCTTCAACCAATGGTACCCATATCTCATTTAGAGGCTAAAGAATCCATCTATATAGTTTTTTAAGTGGTTCAAGGTGTCATTAATAAATTATGGTGACCCAAAGACTAGCTTATATTATATGGCATTTGTTTTGCTTCATTGTTTATAGTTAATGCCTCAAGACCCATTCCTTGTACACCAAATCTCTTAATGAACCCCATATCCCTTCAAGAGGCCAATGGTTTACAACTATGTGGTGGTTTGAACTATGCTTCAAACCACCACATGGTTTAGGCCTATATCGTGGTTTGAAGCATAGTTCAAGTATTGGGGCCCTAGAAAAATTATTTTAAGCCAAAGGCGCAATACCCATCTCTTGTATGAAAAAACTCCTAATGTTTCCCATATCCCCCTCATGGACAAAGCTAATTGATAGAGGGTGTTTGTGGTGGTTCAAGGAATATTTCCCTTCCCATAAAAATGATAAGATTTATTTGGGGATTAAGGACTTTATTTTCATCACCTAATCATAATCAAAGTCCTTAGTCTCACTCCTAGAGCAAAGAAATCCTTAATCACATCCCTATCCAACTAGTGTTAAAAATATCCCTTTTAGAGGCATTATATTATAGTTTAAGCCTCAAAATATAAGGCTTTCATCATGGTCCATTAGCTGAATAATATTTTCTTAGGGTATAATTTCATGGATTTCTCCCTTGACCATCGTTAAGACATTTAGATCAATCCCTTATGTGCAAAACATCATAATGAAACATATCTCTAACTTCCAGGACAATGATCCCATATAGAGGATATATTATGTGGTTTATGGAGTTGCTTATGGCCCTTGATCCCTAAAGGGTTCATCCAAAGTCAAAGTTCTTTATTTTCCTCCCTTGACCAGAGCTAATTCCTTATGACTCATCTCTAATGTGTATGAATTCATAATGGTATTCATATTCCACTTGGTGTCTAAATATAACCTATGATTGGCCTATTATGTGGCTTGAGGTCATATTCATCTCTAATGAGCCCTAGAGATCCATTTATGATGTAAGGACCTTGTTTCCATCCATTGACTATTATTAGTGCCTTGAAACTCATCCTTTCTAGCCGAAAACTCTTTATAGTGCCCATATCACACTTGTATACCAGAGATCCATTTTAATGGATTGATGTTGTGACTTGTGGCATTGATAATGGCCCATTACCTCACCAATCTTATTTATGGACTAATTCCCTCAATTCCTTTCCCAACCATGATCTAACGAATCCCTAGTTCACAAAGCCTCATATTTGTACCCATATTCCACTTTTATGGAAAACGATCTATTATATATGATGTGCATCATGCTTTGTCATATTATTCATGCTTCATTTAGGCCCCAAGGAACTTATTTTCTTCCCCTCTGACCTATTAGCAAGGCCTTAAATAGGAATATAAAGACTTACTATTAAAGTTGGATATCAAGCCTTTTGAATATTCCACCTAGAAATTGAATTAAAGCTCTATTTATGGCCCATGAACCTTACAAGCTTCAATTAGAGATTACTTTCCTTGTCCACCCCTACCCCACCTGCTCACCCTTGTACAATGGTCAAGTCATCAAGCCACATCCTTCATGTGTAAAACCTCCTAAGAGCACCCATATTACCATTAAAACCACATATTACTACATTGAGGAATTTTTTTGTGATTAAATATCCCCATTAGAGTGATTATGTTGTAGTTTAAGATATTGACCAAAGCCTAGAGATTTATTTTCTATTCCTTTAGAAATGTGAATAATATAGAGTAACAAAAAACATGAATAATATAAAGTAATAAAAAAACAAAAACATGAATAATATATAGTCCATTAAGACCTTTTGGATGAGTCAAAGAATGACAAAAATGACCATCAAGGTAAATTTTATGGTTAAATTACTAAAATGTATATTTTAAATGTTAAAAATAATATAAACATTTATAAATCATGACATGTTATAAATACTTAGGTCTAAAGCATGTGTATGTTATATAATTCATTTTTGATCTTTTTTTTCACTAATTTTTCATTGAGAATTTCTATGCACGATGTGTTTACTTACTTCGTCACTTTGACTTTATCTTTGGCATGACAATCCTAGTGGCTTGAGTTGAAAAAAGAACAAAACCTTATTTTTTTAATCATTTTCAATGTATTTATTTTTCACATTATTTTTGTGAAAATTTATTTCTAATGAAATCCCGCACACGTGTAGATCTAATTATGAAAATTCTATATATATAACAAGATTTTCAATCTAAAAAAATTGAAATTGTTTGATTATGTTTAGGCCCTCTAGCCTTACATTATGACCTCATTATTTCATGGATACACTAAATTTCATAATCTTTAAAAATATAAATTGAAAAGAAAATGTATTCAGAATAACAAATCATTTTCTATAATTGTAGAAACTATTTTAAAGAGATTCCATTATTTAAGTACTCAAAAAAATGCTTTGTCACAATCATATGCATAATATTTCGTAGGAAAACTAATAACTTTTATTAGAAAAATTAGAATTTTACATAGATTTTATAAATATTCTGTAAATATAGGAAAACTAATATATCTATATAAATCTTTCACAAATAAAAATTATATTTTATTTTATTTTTTCCAGGAAACCCCCAAGTACTTTACCTTATTTTGAGGATGTTACCCACCAAAAACTCTTGAATCTTGAGGGCACAGGGTTGGTCAACAACAAAGCTAAAAGTCATTATAACAATATACTTGTTATAATCTCAACATGTCACTTCTGGAAATTAAACTTAGGTTAGGAGAAGAGAATTCTACCATCCAAAATAAACTCCTTTAACATAATAAAAATTATATATTTTGAAATCTAATTTGGTTTCCTAAATCTTATCTTCTTACACCATATCCTTCCATGTCAATAAATTGATATGTTTACATATTTGCGTTGCCACTAGTGTGACGTGAAGAGAAACCATCATTAGCTTGAGCTCACCCTTGATGAACATATTAATAACAATGATCTAGTCACCATAACATTTCCCCACAAATGCCAAATATAACACACATAATCTTTCCAAGAGATTCTATAGAGGCATGTCAACTTCACTCTCTACCTATGTGTATCAACATCTTCACTTTGTTTGCCCACTAACAATTCTATTTTCCATTGTGGGAGAATGAGAAACCATGGTAAATTTTGATGCTTGCTCTACACAACTGGAAGAGATGGAAAATCCTTCTTATCACTCCCAACTCTTATTCATTTGATTCCTTGACCCTTAGTTAGTTTGTTTATAACAAGTCAGGAAAAACATTTTAACATAAATTTAGTGGGATTAATGGTTAAGAATATGTCTTTTCCTCTTGGAGGTTTTGGGTTTTCTCCTTGGAGAACTTGAGTTCAAAAATAGAGGGGGTCTACATATTTAATTATTAATCATTACTAGTTACATGAAATTTTAGATTGAGAAAAAAAAGAAGACACTTTCACAAATGACCTTTTGATGAAGAAGCCACTTACAATCAAAACACTTACCTCATGATACATCTCACATTGCCAATATGTAAAGGAAAATAAAAATTAACTAAATTATAACTTTATTTTAAATTTGTAACTCAGGAAAAATTGTATAAAGTGGATTTTTTTTTTAAATCAACCTCATTTCTTTTTAACATATTCTATTTTTAATAGTATAAAATATAATAATGATATTTTCATTTCTGTATTTTTTTCCAAGGAAAGAACCATACCTCCATCTTAGCCTGAGGGCTAGAGTGAGGTTGTTTGTATTAGCAAGTCCACATGTATACTCTGTTAAGAGTTCACAAGGCTCAAATCCAACATAACAATATTTAACAAGGCATTATAACTCAACATATCACTAGTGGGGATTTGAACCTGAGTAGGGAAGATAGCAATCATTCTACCCAACTGCCCAATATAATCCCAATTGACTGATTTATGTATTTAAATATAAAAATTAAAATTAAAACCTATAAAGCTAAGTCTTCCTAAATTATTTATTATTTTCAAAATAGATATGAAAAGCCTATAATCTTTTACATTTACTGTGTTTTTGGTTATTCAAACATGTACTAGTAGATTTTAAATTTTAAATTATTTTTATAAATAAGAATGGGATAATTTTTCACATGGGCATTGTCTAACTATTCTATGTTGATATAAGTTTCCGGATATATGTTGAGTGTGACTTTACTAATGTCCTAGGTTTCGAGCGGTCTCACCACCCATTATCAAGGACTCAAGTAAAGCATGATAGATTGGAAAAGGGTGTTGGAGTATTCATAAAGAAAGAATAAACCGATGACTGTTAATATGAAGGTTAATGAATATTAATATAATCGTTAAAATATATTTTAAGAAATAAAACTATGGCAACACCACTAGAAATATAGAACATCAGTAAACTCACACACAACATATATCCAGAAACTTATATCAACATGACTATGGGTTGTGGAAATATACACTTACATAACTATTCCATATTCTTAAGTTTTTTGTTGGAATCAGTGAAATAATTTTTGGTCAAATTTTACTTTTTGTATTGTTTAAAACGTTTTTTTTAATGTATAAATGGATTCAACACTCCAAAAACCTCTAGAGCACTCATATTGTGCATAGTTCATAGTGCAAACTTATGACTCCAGTAAATCCCTACCATATTTTGAGTATATTTGATAAAACAAATATGCCAAAAAAACTCCAAAATGTAGAACAATTAGAATTTTTCACATGTTTTATATACATTTACTATATCTTATGTTATTCAAACATGTGTTAATAATTTTTTTATTTTTAATAATTTTCAAATAAGAATTAGAAAAAATTTCGCATGGTTTGTTGAATAAAAAAAACATTATTATTTATCAAAAATACTTAAAATTTATATTTTAAAAGATTAGAAATGATGGGGAACTAGAAACCTCCCCAGATATATGCAACAACCCACAAGCCACATATATCAGGAACCCATAATTAATCCTAGGACCGAGACATCCGGAGACCATCGGTGTTGGAGTCAGGATCCCAGACTCCAACAGGACGCCTATGCTTCTAGCCTTACTATGACGGGACATGTCTCCGATGACTTAAACCTGGGTGGATGGAGTGGAAAACCACCAGCCCTACCACTCGGGTTAAGTACCTGTTGAATTAAAATTTATATTAAATAATGTTTTATTAATACAATAAAGAACCTTGTAGTCTAACTAATGGATGAAATGGCCTTTCTCTCGGCATTTTTTCTTTTTGGTTAATTTTAACCAAAATCGGGTAGATATTTTTTAAAAACTTGAGTTCAATTTATTTAATCTGTAAATTTCCAGTGCCCCATAGTTTTTTCAGGGTGTTGAATCTATTTATGCATTTAAAAATGTATTTTAAACAACAAAAAAATCACAATATTTTGAAAATTGTCTTCTGGATACTTCACATCAATATTTTAATTGTCGACAAATAGCTTCAACAGGAGGATTTGTAAGTAACATGTTCTATGTGTGATTTCTTAATTGGTTTGTGAATGCATGGTACATGAATTTGTGTATTTGGTTATTTTTCTTTCATTAGCATGGGTTTTTCCTAGTTTGACAATGGTTTCAACCTTGCCTTGCCATTTCCGGTAAGCCATGGTGTGATGGGATTCTTTTCTGGTTGAACTTTGGATTGTTGGAAGGTTTTGGAACTGGGTGAGGTCATCTCAGGAAAACTCCCATGGATCGCAGGTGGATGTGGTTTAATCTCTAGGAATCCCTCGACAGGTGGGTGGAGATAAGAAAATTCCTCAAGGTAATGGTGAAGAAACTCCGATGCATCCAAGCTTGTTTTGGGCTTAGTGATCTCTTGATCGATTTTGGCAGGATCACAGTAGGTTGACTGTGGATCTCCAGGAAGCCCTAGTTGTTTATGTCTTGAGATCCCACATTCATGCTTGGAATATGGCATGAGGGTGATTGGCTAAAAGAGAGATTTGGTTCAGCATAATCTATGTTCGGGTGGTACGTGGAAGTCCCTGACCTATTGGATTTTGCATAAGTTAATAAGAGTTATCATTTCGTATTATAATCTATGAGCACTTGTACTTGTTATTATGTTTATTTTATGGTTGTTCTTTCATGGTTAATAATTTGGTTATATGTTGGTTATAAGCATGGATTAGCAATTTATAGGCTAGTTATGTCTTGTTCAGGATTTGATAAGTATTTGATGGTTAATGAATGCATGGGCTAACAAGTGTTATTACAGCTTCTTGGTGATTCTTAGATAAGTTTCAGACTCCTATGATCATATATTCATTTCTGAATGGAGTTCGGATTTTCCACAGTGTTCATGTTTTGTGGTCGACGTTTCGAGTCTGCAACTAGACTCATCATCAGGAAAAATTTTGTCCTGATGATGAGTCTAGTTGCAGACTTGAAACATCGACCACAAAACATGAACACTGTGGAAAATCCGAACTCCATTCAGAAATCACACCACAGTAATCTGCAATCTAAAACATATATTCATTTTTGAACTATAGTTTACATGTTCACCATATGTTCGACGAAATGGATGTCATGGTTAGGTCTAGTTAGGTCAAGTCCTTGTTTCATTTTTTTATGATTAGCATTGTCTTAAAGTCATCTATCATTCTGGAAAGTATTAGGAAGTTCTAAGCAGTGGTCTGCAGGTTGGCCTGGAATTGTGGCTTAGATCCTGGGACCACACTCTCTGAACTAGAGAATTTGGGTTGCAATTGCATGGAGGTAGTGTTTTGCATGCAATTGGAAGGTTACAATTGCACTCATGTAGGATTGTGCATGCGGTTGGGAGTCTAGGTCATTGAAAAAACTATCCAGCTCATGATTTGGTCACTTGGGTGGTTCTTTGGCCCCTTTGCGTCCCATAAGCCCTATAGGATGTCATTTTTTGGTCAGTAACTCTCATTTGTCAACCCCACTTCCATAATTGAAGCTTGGAGGTCACATCATGCCATAATATCTCTTCGTCTCATGTTTACCCTCGCAGACTGGTGAAATTGGGTAAATGTGGGTGGGGGTGTTAGAGGGTGGTATCAGAGTGAGTTATGTTCTCTTTGGGTGATATTTGATACCAGATTGGTATCAAAGCATGGTTCAAATACTTGGACTAGGTGGGCTAAATGCATGCCATTATGCATCCATTTTCATGGTTATGGTTTTCGTGAATGAGGTCATTGTATGTAGTTATTGTTGTCATGCATGATGTCGATATGTTGATATGATTATGTATATATATGTATCATGCTAATCTGGACTGATTTTGCTAGATAAGATAGCTTCCCCTGAACTTCACTAAGATATGCTGATTATGTTTATATTTGGTTATTTGACTTGATATTTTTGCGGGAAGAAGAATATCAAAGATGACTAGAAGAATGGTGGATTACAATTCACGAGACTCTCCTTATATATCATATAAGAAACACAGAGCTAAGTGCTCTCCCAAAATAGTAGACACATTGAGAGGTATAAAGGTAGAAATTAGATGTTACAAGGAAGAAATGACAAAATCATTCAGTCACAAGAAAGACTTGCTATGGCACAGGAAAAGTAAGTAGAGGTCAATGAAGTTATCCTCCAAAGTTTGTCAGATTTGCAAAGATAGGGACAACCATATTTCAATTGTGGATAGGAGGACAAGACTAATGGTGCATATGGTAGCAAGTATCATGGAGGACACATGCTAGACAGGGATTATACGGTCAAAGGTGGCAGATGGATGGATACACCTAATAGGAGAGGTAGTGGTTATGGGTTCTATTCTAGTTCTAGTTCAAATAGGCAGTATGGTAATCATCGTTATCATCCTTACAGGAGGAGTGAGAGGGCATACTTGGTGGATGAGTTCAAGAAATCCAAGCCACCTACATTTGACGAAGGGTTAAAGAAGTTGGGAGATGAAAAGGCATGGTTTCCTAGAACGAAGAAGTTCTTTGAGTTGCACAGAGAGCATGAAGGTCAGGTCACATCGCTTTCAGGAATTCTATGACCTATTAGGAAAACAACCCATAGGACGTTATATAGGCTGGTCGTTCAAGTTCGATTCCACCCCTTTTGTAAATTATTTTAAAATCCTTATTTTTATAAGTTTGGTATTATCTGTTATTCTAGGTAAGTGTGAAGGAAACTAGTTCATTCTTGAGAGTGAGTTTCTCCATTGTCATGAGGTCATCGACAAACTACATCAAGTCAAGAGTCCTTGGCATCTTATGGTGGAGAGGTCCTCCTCGTTTGTAGAACTATGAAGAGGTTAAAAATTTCTTTGGAGATAAGCTTCGTACGAGGGGGGATCATATTTACCATTGGTCCCAAATCGCTCTTAGGGGGCCCATTATGCCACGTCAAAAAACCTGAATGCATCACGAGGTAGCATATTATTAGGAAAGTTGGCACACTTGAGCTCAATTGAGAGTTGAATTTTCAGTGGGTTGGTTTAGAGAGGTTACTCTATAGCTAGTCTAAGAGGAAATTGCTCAGGAAAAGGGAGAACTAGTAGACGAGAGATGCACCTTCATGAATCTTGAAGTGTTAATTGGATTCCAGATGTCGGGCATACCAAACGGTGTTATAATCAATACATGTACATAGTGGATATTTATTGGCACTTCAAGTTCCTCCTCAATAAATTTCTAATGGATAAAAATGAGAATAGGGAGGACATTATTTTATCTTTAGATTAGATTTTGTGGCAAATAGAAACTATGGATTGAAGGATAGGCAATATCGAGAAACAAATGGGAATCCCTCCTAAATTAGGTTGCTCCCTAGGTATCAGTAAGGAGCCCATTCTTGTTGAAGCCGCTAATTCAAATAAGTCAACTTAACTATCTTTTATTCTCTTTGTTTTATACTTTTTCATGTTTTAGTTATTTAATCTTCAATTTAAAAATGACCTGGGAGGCACAACAACTAGTATGGGTATTTCGGTTTCAAGAATTATGGATACTATCTTATTTTTCATATTTTTGAAGAGACTAAAGTTTTGTGTCTGGTCATGTATTTTTAGTGGTCAACTAGATTAGATTTTATAGAATTAGAATGCAACCCTCTGTTTCAGGAAATACAAATCATTTACTTCACAAAAAAATACTTACAACGCATGGACTAGATAGGAAACAACATCATATCAAGTCACCTTTGGGTCTCCCACTAGATTTGGGTTGCTCACCAGGGAATATCAAGGAACTGATTATTGTAGAAGAATCATACTCCATCAAGATAACATGACAATACCTGTACTTCTTTCATTTGTTCACTTACATTTCTAGTATTTTAGTTTTCAATTTTTAGTTGTTATAGAAGGCCATAGGCCTCAAGGAAATAGTTTTATGGTTTCAATTTTCAATTTGTTTCTAACTTTTGAATGCTTAAACAATTTTGGTTTTTCCATTGGCCTAGATTCTCTAGTGGTAGATCAAGGCAAGCCAAGGTATATAGTTTTGATTGTAATTAAGTAATTGAAAACTTTGTTTTAAAAAACTAAAAAATAACAACCAATAAGAATTCAATGACGCCTGTGGACATGTCATTCTTTTAATTAAATTGAAAAATAAAAAATGCATATCTAAGTTTCAGATAAATCTCCATCCTTCATCTTAACTATTATTAAAAATATTCCATGAAAGTTAAATCCCTCCCATCCACTTAATAATTATTGATAATTAAATAATAAAAAAAACGTTATTCCAATATATACATCTCTATCAACATAATGATTTAAAATATCAAATATTCTCTATCTATCTATCTATATAAAACACCACGCACGAATAATGATTTGTACATAAGTCACATAATTATAGATAATTTGTCAATAGAAACACTATTAAACTGATATATAATACTTAGGAAAAACTTTAATACCTTCTATACATAATTTTTTTTTTTTTTTTTTTTTTTTTTTTTTTTTTTTTTTTGGTGATGGTTGAGAAAGGATTTGTACACATGGGTGAGAGTTTCATCGAGAGTGGAGACCATGGACAACAACTTTCTTATAACATTTTCACAGTTTTTAACATTTTGAATTGTATCAATACCGAATCGAATCATCCTACTATCTTGAAAAGCATACGTACATATAGGAAATCGATGTGGATAAGATTTCAGAAAAGCTGACCATTAGGAGAAGCGGGAAAAGATGGCATAGTTCAATCTATATAAGTCATGTATCGACTCTCAATGAACGCTTGTCTCAACTCTCAACTTTACATCTATTTTTAACTTCGGGGACGCTTCCCTTGAACCCTCGCCATGGGGTGGGGCTCATAAAATCTTCGTCAGAAGTGTACTCATGAATCCTTTAATTAATTGAGCAACAGGTCTCACTTGTGTAGGGAGTCTCACAAGAGGAAGAGATAATGTAAACACCTTTCATATTTTTAGGGTCCACCGAGACTTTTAAAAATCTTAGGGAGCTCGGGATGATATTTAGAGGCCTAAAGGTTGAAGGAACCTTATGCTTCCCTAAGATCTTTGCAATCTTGTCAATGGTCTCTTGGATAAATGAGAGATGCACCCCCGAAAATCGATCCTTGGGTTCCTTTTTAATATTAGGACCTTTGTTAGCTTTGAGAAAAGCCTCAATGCATTGGTGCCTACTGTACCCATTATTATAGAAAACATTAAGGAGGTGATATTTCTCATCATTACGATGGTTTTCATTAGAAAATCTTAAAGCTCTAATCTCTAAAGTGTTGAGAACACAAAGATTTTGAGCCAGGAAGTGATGGGATTTAGCATGAAGATATTGCTCCATGTGATTTTTCATCCGAAATACATGATGAAAAAAATATCCATCATCCTTCCTTGAAAGGAGGACGTCAAGGAAAGACAGACTACCATTGCTTTCATATTCCATGGTGAAATTTATGGAACTAGACTAATTGTTAAGATGTAGGAAAAAAATGTTCAACTTTTCCTGACCATGGGACCAGATGACACAAGTGTCATACACAAACCTCTTCCACATCTTAGGAAGAAATTGAGCAAAGGCAAAGGCCTTTGATTCAAATTCCTCTATGAATAAATTAGCCACCACAGGGGAGAGGGGGGGACCCATGGAAACACCACAAGTTTGTTCATAGAATTCCCCATAAAAAGCGAAGAAAGTAGAGGTGAGACAAATTTCAACTAATCTAGCCGTATTAGGATCTATAATATGCTTGATGACTTCAATGGCCTCATCGATAGGGATATTAGTGTAGAGGGAGACCACATCAAAACTCACAAGCTTGTCATTAGGATCAAGTTTAATACCCTTCAACTCATTGACAAACGATGAGGAGTCCTTGACGAAGGATTATGTAAGGCCAACAAGGGGTTTAAGATTTTGGGCTAAATGTTTAGCCCTCCTATAGTGTTGACAATGGGTCTCAGGGGAGCCCCTTCCTTATGAATCTTTGGAAGGCCATAGATTTTGGGGTTAAGAGGACTACTTTCAATATGCTTATGAATAAAAGATTTAACCGAGCTACTAGATTTTATAGCAAGATCCACACTTTTGGAGATCTTCCTTAAAGGATCCTTACAAGTTTCACGTATCTACCGCTATTACAAAGGTGGTCCAACATTTTCTTTTGATAATCCTCTTTATCTAAAATAACCACAGCACCACCCTTGTTGGCTTTGAGAACAACAACATCCTTGTTATTGTTTAATGACTTGAGAGTGTCAAACTCAAGTTTGCTAATGTTGTTCTTGGGGGTTTTATCCTTTCTAAGGATAACAACAAAATCATGTCTAATGATATCTTTAGTGACGTTCGATAAGTCTCTAATACCATATTCAATATCATAAATAATATCATAGATTGCGATATTTCTATGAGTAAAGAAAAAAATTAAAATTTTCCTATTCTTAATTTTTATGATTCTTCTAAAAACTACAAATAACAAATAAAATGTATTTGCTAAAATGTTTTTTTTTAATAAATAAATAAAATAAAATATATTATATCAAATTTTATATATACATAGTGTAATAAAAAAATTAATAAAAATATCTAAATTTAAGAATAAAAGTAATAGAAAAAAAAAAACATTAATTAACTATTTTTTATAATGGTGAAGATCAATATAAATATATTTTGAAATTATTTAATTAAAAAAAAAAAAACCATAAATAAAAATATAAATGCAAGTGGTAATTTCCGTTATTTCAATTTTTTTTCAATATAAAAAATTATATACTATGACTAATAACCATTCATCATCTTTTATCAATTTTGAAGAAACATATAAAATAAACTTACTAAAAATAATAAAAAAAAAAAAAAAAAATATAATAAAATAATAATAACTAATTAAACAAAAAAAAATATAATATTTATGCATATACTCTTTCTTATTATTAATATCTCTTCTCTAAATTATATATATAAAGCAATTTTAATTTAAATGAATTTACTCAAAATTTATATTCAAATTTCTATCTTAAAAAAGCATATACATATATAATGATCTACATTATACAATAATGAGTTGAGAATTTATTATCTTGTATAATTATGATTAACCATTAAAATACGGTAAATATATTTAAAATAAATTTAAAAATAATAAATTAAAATTATTCATTATAATTTATCATAAAAATTTGAAGATTCAAATTCTTGTGTATAATATTTTGGATATAAAAAAACCTTTGTTTTTTAAATCCTACCCCACATATAAAAAGTGAAGTATTTGGCTATAATATCTTTAGATACACCTCATCAACATAATATGTTAAAGCGAGACATTTACTTATCATATTCTTAAAAACACCTTATGACCATTAATATTTTGGATATAAAAAAACAACTATTTTTTAAATCCTATCTTACATATAAAAAGTGAAGTATTTGGCTATAATATCTTTAGAAACACCACACTAACATTAATGTTGAAGTGAGCCATTTAATTATCATATCCTTGGAAACACCTTATGAACATTAATTTAAGAGGCGAATTCCTATTTCTGAAGTGAGGCATTTAATTATCATATCCTTGGAAACACGTTATGAACATTAATTTAAGAGGCGAATTCCTATTTCTGTTATTTCGCATTGCTTTATAATAATGATATTTGCTATTTTTAAATATTTTTATAGCTTTTTACTAAGTTGTTTTACAAATCTCTTTATATTTTTATTTATTTCTGATTTTTATTATGTTTAAGTAAAAAGATAATAGTTTGAGCGGGAAGTTAGTGGATTATATTTAATTTTCCCATTCAAATTCTATTTTTTCGGAGACATTAAATGGGGCAAAATTTTATATAAATTGAACATTTATATTGAAAAAATTATTATAAATTTGAAAGAAAAGAAATCAATTAATATCTTGAAAATTGAGTGAATAAGTGCAACTGGTAATGATTTGATCATGGGCCTTTATCAAAAATTAGTCTTTAGAAGTTGTTGATTCAACAATCTATATATCTTATATATACTACATTAATATATACTATACATATATATATATAATACTATACTATTATTATTATAATATATATATATATATATATATATAATATAGATATATATGAGTGCGAGATCATTTAACTTTATGAATTCATATAGAACTAAAAATATTGAAAAGTTAATTTTGACTTAAGAAAGACTTACTTTTGTCTTATTAGTCCTTGAAGTTCCATCTAGATCATACAATCCTTATTTTCCCTGATTGATCATGGGCAAGACCCTAGGATTTGTCCCTAGTACATAAAATATTTTGTAAGTGTCCATGTCTCACTTTGAGGTCAAAGATCCATTTTAAAGGGCTTATGTGATGCTTTGAGGTTATGTTCACAAACTAGATCCTTAAATTATTTATATAGGACTTGAGGCCCTCTATTTCCTCTCCTTACCATGCTCAAGACCTCAAGGCCCATACCTAGTGCACAAAACCTTCTAACGATATCCATGTCTTAATTATAAGTCAAATATCCCTTTTGAAGGGCCTCTATAGTGGTTCAAGGCATTGTTGATAGCTCATGAACCCTAAAAGATTCATTTAGGTCCTAATGCATTTTACATTCTCCCGTGACTATGGTCAAGGTTTTGAGACCCATTTATTATATTTGCAATTTTCTAATGGTGTTGAAAAAAATAGAGTGCAATGGATGCAAACACTATTAATGAAATATGGTAATTACTTATGAATATATATTGTAGTTCTTTTATCTTAATCAAACAATCACACTTCAAAAATTCAACCAATAACCATGAAAGGAATGTAGACATCACAATGTTTAAAACTTAGGATATGTGAGATCATGTGTGTGAGAGAGAGAGAGATGTATGAGTGATAAGTGAATGTATAAAATGAAAAAGTTCAAGTATATTTTTATACTCAAGATAATCATGTCTCTTTGTAAATTAAATTCTAGTAAGTCTGCAAATTTACATTTTACTCATTTGTTAAAATTTTGAAGAACACGTAAATAATGGTGGGAAATAACCCCTAGTAAGTATATTTATTTACATCTTGTTGCTTATTCCATTGTTTATGCAAATACTTGCTTAAATTATGGTGGGTAGTAACTTATAGTAAATATGGTATTTACGTGAGTATGGGTTTTTGTCAAGGAACTTAATTTTAGCTGGTTTTTGTTGACTTCCCATCTTTTAATTTTCTTTCTTCTAATTTAAAATTTAATTAAATAAATTTAGCATTATGAATACCAACCATAGCTACATTCTTCAACTAATGGTACCCATATCTCATTTAGAGGCTAAAGAATCCATCTATATAGTTTTTTAAGTGGTTCAAGGTGTCATTAATAAATTATGGTGACCCAAAGACTAGTTTAGATTATATGGCGTTTAGATTATATGGCATTTGTTTTTATTCATCATTTATGGTTAATGCCTCAAGACCCATTCCTTGTACACCAAATCTCTTAATGAACCCCATATCCCTTCAAGAGGCCAATGGTTTACACCTATGTGCTGGTTTTAACTATGCTTCAAACCACCACATGATTTAGGCCTATATGGTGGTTTGAAGCATAGTTCAAGTATTGGAGCCCCAGAAAAATTATTTTAAGCCAAAGGCGAAATACCCATCTCTTGTATGAAAAACCTCCTAATGTTTCCCATATCCCACTCATGGACAAAGCTAATTGATAGAGGGTGTTTGTGGTGCTTCAAGGAATATTTCCTATCCCATAAAAATAATAAGATTTATTTGGGAATTAAGGACTTTATTTTCATCACCTAATCATAATCAAATTCCTTAGTCTCACCCCTAGAGCAAAGAAATTCTTGATCACATCCCTATCCAACTAGTATAAAAAATATCCCTTTCAGAGGCATTGTGTTATAGCTTAAGCCTCAAAATATAAGGCCTTCATCATGGTCCATTAGCCCAATAATATTTTCTTAGGGTATAATTTCATGGATTTCTCCCTTGACCATGGTTAAGGCAGTTAGATCAATCCTTTATGTGAAAAACATTATAATGACACATATCTCTAACTTCCAGGATAATGATCCCATATAGAGGATATATTATGTGGTTTATGGAGTTTCTTATGGCCCTTGATCCCTAAAGGTTTCATCCAAAGTCAAAGTTATTTATTTTCCTCCCTTGACGATAGCTAATTCCTTATGACTCATCTCTAATGTGTATGAATTCATAATGGTATTCATATTCCACTTGG